>LAPY01002445.1:25289-35637 GCA_000970635.1 Eragrostis tef
GAATAGGCGACTAGTTCTACAAATTACGAAAACGGTCGGTTATTAATAAAAATATAATAAAAAATTCGATTAAAAATAAAAAAAATTCTCCGTTGGTCTATGCCGTGGGCCGATCTACAAGTGCCAGGTGGGCCGTGAGATTGTCTGAACGAGGCTCAATTTGTTGGACGGCCCATATATGCTTTGGGTCGGATCCGGAAGCCCAGCATAGTCTGCTATACTACTGCCACCGCAACGGCGTCCCGTTTCGTTCACCTCACTAGTCCGCACGGCGTCGTCCTCGTCCCAGCCCGCGCTGCGCGTTCGCTGCCGTCGGCGATCCGGGCCGCCGTGTTCGTTCCCGTCAGGCTCAGGCCCCGGCGAAGCCATCCGCCTCTCGCAATGGTAGGTGGCCCCCCTCCTCCTCTCTCTCCTCCTCCTCCTACCACGCGTCATCGCAGCTCTGCCTGTTCTTGATCTGCCCCCGGATCCATCGCGCTCGGCTCCTGCTTTCGCGCGATAGTAGCTTTGCAGAGATCCAGTCGTTTGCAGCGCGCAATCTCGTTCCCCCTCGATATTTCGTGAGCTTTTCGGTCTGCCATGATGGGATCCGCGGATGGCAGTGGCCTCAATTTCGTTGTTTCGTTGACGGTAGGGTTCAACCTTTGCTGGTGCAGGAGACCTGCCCCAAGGTGAAGAACATCCTCTTGCTGGACTCGGAGGGGAAGCGCGTCGCCGTCAAGTACTACAGCGATGATTGGCCCACGCTCTCGGCGAAGCTGGCCTTCGAGAAGTCGGTGTTCGCAAAGACGCAGAAAGCTAATGCCGGTACAGAAGGTAATTTCCCCGCCGGATTTTCGGATATGAGGGTGGATGCGATTGTGTCTGATAACTAATGCCACTTTGTTAGCTTGATTTGATCTAGAGTTTGTTAATGTTATTGTCGCATATGCAAATTCATGGATCTGGAACACTTATTTTCTTTGGTTCATTTGTACATGGAACAAAACAGTGAATTGAGAGAGTGGGTTTTATATATGCACGATTGCTGATTGCCATGGACAGTGAATTAATTCATTGTGCAGAGCAATTTCTTCTTAGATGTTGAATTATGGTCTTAGATGTTAAAGCAGTACTGTTCTTTTGGATCCTTTACCTGTTAATTTGTGGTGGGCATGCCATTTTATTATCTAGTCACCGGGACCTAATGCACTTATGCCATTTTATTATCCAATGATATTACTGATCGCTTCTTCCACATGTCTTATGCACAGATCATCTTCTCATCTCTATATTTTCATTTTCCCTGCCTACTCCATTGTGGTTTCTTTGTATTTCCAGAACTAACCTAAAAACAACAATTTCACAATCCGTAAACTCGTAGATGTGTCTGGAATTTCCTGATTGTCTGTTGAAAGTGTTTCATATTTTTGTTTGTTTCTGTTTAACAGCTGAGATTGTAATGTTCGACGGCCAAATTGTTGTGTATAAGTTCATCCAAGATCTGCATTTTTTTGTTACCGGAGGAGAAGAGGATAATGAGCTTATTCTAGCATCAGTTCTTCAGGGATTCTCTGATGCTGTTGACCAACTTCTAAGGTTATGGTTAATATTAAAGTTTATCTGTTCAATCTCTATTAATATTAAAGTTTATTCTGTTGCATGTTCATACGCTAGTGCTGATTGCATGTGGGCATGTTTTGCACCTTGCTGTTTTCAGGAACATTGTCGACAAAAGAACAGCACTTGAAAACCTGGATCTGATCCTGTTGTGTCTCGATGAAATTGTTGATGGAGGGTATATCCTTATCTTTCTACTTGGTATCAAGGCTTCTTGTTCCTTTTATTACAATTTACCCTACCTTTGTTCAGAAATCACTTGACCTGCTTATGTGCCCAGTTCATGGCAATTTTAGAATGAGTTATGGCGAATGTCAATGAAATATGTTAGGATTAACAATGGTACATTTACAGGAGTTATCTGAAAGCCAAAGTCAGGTTTTCTGTATGCCAAATATGTCCCTTTTTTTGGGTGGAAAAATTTTATTAGTGACACAATAGCATTAACATTCCAAGGTTGAAATAAACGTCCCACTGCATCTATTCATTTTAAAACGATACAAAATGAAAAGAATAAACAGAAGGATTTCCAAATCTTTGATTTCAAGGAGTTTGCAGACTGGAACATGACCTCAGCTTCTGCAACATTGTGATCTACCACTAGACAACATTGTTCCACTACAGAGTTTGAAATACCAAAGTGCTTCAATAATTCATGTCAACCTTAGAGATATAATAACAAAAATCGTAAGATATAATAATTCATGTCAAACTATTTGCTCCAGGATTGTATTAGAAACAGAAGGAAGTGTGATAGCTGAAAAGGTGTCATCAGCTCATGGAATGGAAGGCGCTACATCTTTAGCTGAGCAGGTAGCCTGCGGCCACAAATGTTTTTTTGACGGAAGAAAACTGTTTCCTTTTACTTACTTTCTGTCGCTTTTTGCATGCAGACCTTAGTTCAAGCTCTAACAACAGCAAGAGAGCACCTGGCCAAGTCTCTTCTCATGTGATTGTGGTTTCCTTGGGGTGGAGATGGAGCATCATCCTTTTTTGTTATGTCTCAGGAGGGATAATACATTCTTTTTATTAGCAAAGACAAAATGAATCGTCTGGTATCTTATGAATGTGTAGAATGATATATGTTGCTTCCAACATTCTCTGGCTGTAGATTTTGCGTTTGTTCTCGAAGGTTGTGTTATGATTGTTCCAATTTGGTTGGTTCAAATCTTGGTATTGTTATTGTACCTGCTTTTTTACAACGGAAAATAGCAACTTATGTATATGACGAGGCACACCCTACATTGACAAACAAGGTCTGCACCCTTCGAAATCGTTTCAATGGTCGATGAATGACATATAAGAATCTGCCAAAATTCACCTTACAATTTTGTATTCATTGTTCTATATTAACTGGTGCAAAAAGCACGGGAGAAAACCACGAAGCTAACAAAGCCTATTCGCCGGCACTGACATATTGAGATAGCAGATCTCTCTGCTTAGCTGCATTGTCATCTGCGACATTGCTTAATTGCTGCTTGTACCCCAGGTCATGGTTGTCTGTAACCAGCATCTCTTTGCTTGGAGTGCCTTCCATGTCGATGATGATGTTGGTGATCAAGCAGCATACAAAGATGATCCTAGGCAGCCGGTGCTTGTCAGGCCTCCATAGCTCTCCCTGAATAACTCGCCACCTCCCTTTGAGCGTTGCCAGTGCGTTCTCCACTACCTTCGTAGCCGCCTTGTGCCGCTTGTTGAATTCAGCTTTGGCCGCCGGGAGACCCTGTTCTTGGTATGGAGTCATCAGCCAAGGGAGTAGAGGGTAGCTTGCATCTCCAACTATGTATTCCCTGACTAACGACCCCCCAGGAAGCTCCATTTGCTTGTCCAGCCTGACGCCTTTCTCGCATAGCCTGTAGAAGCCCGAGGTGCGCAGGATGCATGAGTCGTCCATGCTCCCAGGCCAGCCACTGACAATGTCTCTGAACCGCATATCAGCATCAACAACAGCCTGCAAGATCATGCTGTTTTTGTTCTCTTTGTCCAGCCAGACTCTGCTGTTAGGCTGAGCGGAGGAGCACATGAGGATGTGTGTGGTATCAATGGCACCACAGCAGTTTGGGAGGCCATAAATCTTTTCAAATCTTGCTTTGATGGTTGCAATCTCGTCAGGGCTTGGCCACTTTAGATGACAGATAGCACGCTCCTCCATAGACTCAATGAACCGCCAAGTGATGTTTGAGATGGCAGAGTGATTCATGCCAAACCACATTCCTATGTTCTGCAGTGACTCCCCAGATGTCAGCCTCATTAGAGCCACCGCAACCTGATCCTCCACGCCTAGGATGGTCTTGTCACCGAACCTGAAGTTTCTGAAACCATATGTCTTCGTTGTCAAGTCCTTCTTAACAAGTGAGCAGATATAGTCAAAGGTCTTTCTTGACATCATGAGGACAGACTCCATGCTCTGGTGTTCTCTTGGAAAAGAGGATTGTCCTGTGGAGTCGACAAACAGAGCTATTTTAGTATTGTTGTTTGTAAATACAATGTATAGCAGTTTCACATCAGGAATAAGAAAGCTCTATTTATGAAAGGCCAATAATTAAAAAACTGAGATGCTACAAAATTGGAACGAATTGCAAGGACATGACAACAACTATGTAATATAATCTAACAATCACCATTTGGTACATGTTACTTGTATATATCCGGCATTCTCCAACAAAAATTTGCTCAATCAAGAAATTCATAGCTAGATAAGCAGTACATGTCTTCAAGGGTATAACTTCGTCTCGTTAAAACCCCCAACCCCCTCCCTGCAAGAGATATTCGTATCTTGTACTCCCTCCATTCTGGAATTCTTGTCGTTTCAGACAAGGAAAATGAGCTAGGAATGAATTATTTGCTTGTGTATGAACGTCAGAAACCATTTTTTCATTCAACAAAACATTTAAATTATGAGTTTCAGACTCAGATATGGAAAGTCCATTCGAATTTAAATCTGAATGACCGACTATCTAGCATAGCATGTAAAATCAATAATCATTGTTCAAAAAAAAAGTAAATACAACAATGATTGAGTCTATAGTTGTGCAGGTTGTATTATACATCCTCAGCTCCCACTGATTACTCTCAGTTTAGCAGTCAGGATAAAATGTGGTATCAAAATCTTCTCCTGAGGAAAAAAAAAATCAAACTTGTGGTTGCCACACTTGACTGCTGACTCTTTTGCATCCTAATGAAATAAGTGCAACACACGGTCTAGAGCAAAAGACATTTGGACTCTGAACTTGGCTATTCGTACAAACACAGTGAGGATTGAACCTGTCAGATTGCATTGCAGTTTCTCAGGAAGCTCATAAACTTCCTTGCAAACAGTCCAGCATGAACCTTTTTCCTTGGCTCAGTGGATGCTTCAAGTGAGGTAGCAGATGCTGTAATGCTTGCAGACTTGTTGGAGAAACAAATTGAGAAGATTGGGAAGGAGTACGTAGTGCATGTTGTGACAGACAATGGTGCCAACTTCAAGGCAGTAGGCAGAATATGGATAGGATTCCAACTCTGTTTTGGACACCATGTGCTGCACACTGCTTGGATTTACTGCTGGAGGAACTTAATAAGAGAAAGGACTTTAACACCTGCATCAATAATGCAAAAAAGGTGTGCAGATTTATCTACAAGCATGTGAGGCTGCTAGATCAAATGAGAGATAAGCTGTGACACGCCTTGCCACTTCATTTTTGACATTGGCTAGCATGTATAGGCACAAGGCGTGTTCGAGAAAAAAATGTATAGGCACAAGGCAGGCCTGCGAAGTCTATTTGTTAGTACAGAATGGCATGCTAACAAATTGGCTACTTCAGATGAAGGGAGGCATGCTGTACCATTTTGGAGCAATTTGGAAAACTGTTTGAAAGCTTCACAACCCCTTATTGCTTTGAGAATGGCTGATGGTGATGAAACACCCGCTGCTCCTGAGATCATGGCAGCAATGGATCATGCAAAGAATGCCATAAAGGAATCTTTGAATGACAAGCCAAATTTGCTCAATGATGTGCTAGGCTACTTTGAAAAAAGTTGGGAGAACCAGATGGAGCAGAAATTATATGGGGCAGTCCTTTTCCTCAACCCAGCCAAGTTTTTCTCCGATGCTGCAAGGTTGAGGGCAATGTTCAATCATGTGTTGTGGAAGATGGTGCCAGATGATGAGCAAAGCATCATAAGCAAACAAGCTGATGAATATGAGCAGTCTCAAGGTGATGCCTTCTCAAAGCCCTTAGCAATGAAGGATAGATCGAGAAAAAACAATCTAGGTAATCATTTACTGTTTTGTAAATCATGTTTTTCATTATGTAAAATGTATTCATTCCTGTGGAGTCGACAAACAGAGCTATTTTAGTATTGTTGTTATGTAAATACAATGTATAGCAGTTACACATCAGGAATAAGAAAGCTCTATTTATGAAAGGCCAATAATTAAAAAACTGAGATGCTACAAAATTGGAACGAATTGCAAGGACATGACAACAACTATGTAATATAATCTAACAATCACCATTTGGTACATGTTACTTGTATATATCCGGCATTCTCCAACAAAAATTTGCTCAATCAAGAAATTCATAGCTAGATAAGCAGTACATGTCTTCAAGGGTATAACTTCGTCTCGTTAAAACCCCCAACCCCCTCCCTGCAAGAGATATTCGTATCTTGTACTCCCTCCATTCTGGAATTCTTGTCGTTTCAGACAAGGAAAATGAGCTAGGAATGAATTATTTGCTTGTGTATGAACGTCAGAAACCATTTTTTCATTCAACAAAACATTTAAATTATGAGTTTCAGACTCAGATATGGAAAGTCCATTCGAATTTAAATCTGAATGACCGACTATCTAGCATAGCATGTAAAATCAATAATCATTGTTCAAAAAAAAAGTAAATACAACAATGATTGAGTCTATAGTTGTGCAGGTTGTATTATACATCCTCAGCTCCCACTGATTACTCTCAGTTTAGCAGTCAGGATAAAATGTGGTATCAAAATCTTCTCCTGAGGAAAAAAAAAATCAAACTTGTGGTTGCCACACTTGACTGCTGACTCTTTTGCATCCTAATGAAATAAGTGCAACACACGGTCTAGAGCAAAAGACATTTGGACTCTGAACTTGGCTATTCGTACAAACACAGTGAGGATTGAACCTGTCAGATTGCATTGCAGTTTCTCAGGAAGCTCATAAACTTCCTTGCAAACAGTCCAGCATGAACCTTTTTCCTTGGCTCAGTGGATGCTTCAAGTGAGGTAGCAGATGCTGTAATGCTTGCAGACTTGTTGGAGAAACAAATTGAGAAGATTGGGAAGGAGTACGTAGTGCATGTTGTGACAGACAATGGTGCCAACTTCAAGGCAGTAGGCAGAATATGGATAGGATTCCAACTCTGTTTTGGACACCATGTGCTGCACACTGCTTGGATTTACTGCTGGAGGAACTTAATAAGAGAAAGGACTTTAACACCTGCATCAATAATGCAAAAAAGGTGTGCAGATTTATCTACAAGCATGTGAGGCTGCTAGATCAAATGAGAGATAAGCTGTGACACGCCTTGCCACTTCATTTTTGACATTGGCTAGCATGTATAGGCACAAGGCGTGTTCGAGAAAAAAATGTATAGGCACAAGGCAGGCCTGCGAAGTCTATTTGTTAGTACAGAATGGCATGCTAACAAATTGGCTACTTCAGATGAAGGGAGGCATGCTGTACCATTTTGGAGCAATTTGGAAAACTGTTTGAAAGCTTCACAACCCCTTATTGCTTTGAGAATGGCTGATGGTGATGAAACACCCGCTGCTCCTGAGATCATGGCAGCAATGGATCATGCAAAGAATGCCATAAAGGAATCTTTGAATGACAAGCCAAATTTGCTCAATGATGTGCTAGGCTACTTTGAAAAAAGTTGGGAGAACCAGATGGAGCAGAAATTATATGGGGCAGTCCTTTTCCTCAACCCAGCCAAGTTTTTCTCCGATGCTGCAAGGTTGAGGGCAATGTTCAATCATGTGTTGTGGAAGATGGTGCCAGATGATGAGCAAAGCATCATAAGCAAACAAGCTGATGAATATGAGCAGTCTCAAGGTGATGCCTTCTCAAAGCCCTTAGCAATGAAGGATAGATCGAGAAAAAACAATCTAGGTAATCATTTACTGTTTTGTAAATCATGTTTTTCATTATGTAAAATGTATTCATTGTTTCATTTTTCTGCACTTTTGTAGTTCTTTGGTGGGGTGGGGTGGGGTGGGGGGGGGGCATATGGTGGCCATGCACATGAGCTCCAAACTTTAGCAAAGAGAGTAGTTAGTCTTTGCTGTTCAGCATCAGGGTGCGAGCGCAATTGGAGTTCATTTTCTCAAGTAAGTTACTACTACATGTAACAAAATAATGCACTTGCAGATTGTAACAACTAGCAACATTTCACAATTTCTTTTTTCCATGTGACATGAAAGAGACATACCAAAAGAAGGTATAAGTTGGGGCACAAGAGGCGAGACAACTTGGTGTTTCTTAGCTACAACAGAAAAACGACCAACAGATTTCTTGAACTGTGTGAGATTGGTTCAATAAGCAAGAGAACAAACCCATTCTTGACGAGTTTCAGTGGGAGAGTGAATGGGTTGATGCCGGCTGTTAACCAGTTTACAATGATGCTCTACTTTGAGTTTTGAGTTCAGACATTTCAGTGGCTGAATTGATTACCTAAATCTGGATTTCCAAATGGATGTGTTTAATTTCTATTGGCAACTTGGCATTTAATTTCAGTTTGAGGCTTCAAACTTGTTTTATTATCTTGTGTGTGACTTTATTGTAAGGGACAAATATCTTGTTTAGTGCTTGCCTGCATGGTTCATTTCTTCTGCCATGGTTTACTAATTGCTTGGAAATCTGAATATTTATTCTGTGGCTGTTATGCACTTATGCAGTCTGCACTTGTGCTTATTGGCTATAGCCTACTAAAGTTATATGATTGATTTTTGACGCCCGCTGCTTATTTGCAAGTTGCTGCACCAGACCAATTCACCAAGAAGCCAAGAACAATCTTCTTATGGATAAGTGACTTGCCTCAACTATATTCAGTGTCTGCATTTCATAAGCTACATTTTCATGTATAGTAAGACATCCAAATCGTTCCTGAGAGGTCTGGACGAGTTACTATCTGATTCGGCTGACTTACCATCTATAAGTCGATGTAAGTTGTCCGACTAATCAAGTAAGTCTATAAGTCAGTGCTCTGGCGACTCAAATCGACCCACCGACCTGAAAACGTGAATCTTCGCCCATGTTTATCTTCTAACCAATCGCTGTTGCGGTGGCTTTACAGATCTGGATTACACAACATCCATGACCAAACAACAAGAAATGGAATCCACACTCGCTGAATTCTCAAATTTGCTCTACTTAGTCGATGCTACCGAAGCAGCTAGCAATCGCCAGCAGCAGCCACGGTCTCTAGCTCTCAATCCACAACGTACCATTCCAATGTCTCTGCACCGGCCCCCTCAAACTACATCTCGCGCAATCAACCGATTAAACTACACATCCACGCTCACAAACTGCAATTGCCACTACCTTCAGATCCACCAGCGAACTATCTCAATCTCTGCTCGCACGCATTAGCTCGTTCCAGATACTTTACTAACGTATCGCTGTGATAAGCTTACGGTAACGAAAGAAGACTAACGAGCACAGGGGGTGCAAGCAAAAGGAGGGAGGGAGACGAGAGGCGACCTGCAATCCTGCGAAAGAAGACGTCCCACCAATCGCCACCGTCCGGCAGCGGCGGCAACGGAAGCCCTGGAGACGGTGCAGGTGCTGCCTTCTCCGCCCGCTTCCTCTTCTTGGCGCCCCTCACAGGCGCCATGGGCGCCGAGGAGATCAAGGAAAGCGCCCCGAGGACTCGAAGACTGGAGGTGCTGAGATGGTCTGTCCCGAAAAATAAAGTATTTTGAGGACGGGTTTATTGGTGTTACGAAGCGCTGCGCAGCAAAGCATGCAGGAGCCTGTTCTGTCTTTGGGATTAAAAAAAAACTCGATCTTATTTTTACATGCCCCAGCCAGAAACAGCTCCAACAGGCAGAAGAGATACGGGGAACTTCTATCTGTACCTCGCGCCACGCAAAGTCGTCGTGTAGCGCAGCTCATCACGGCCTGTCGCCAAATTCTTCTCCCTCTAGAGCTCCCAGCCGCCACCACCGCCGCCGCCGCCGTGCGTGCTCCTTCGTGTCTCCTCCGCGCGCACCCCGTCGTTGTTCCGCGCGGCTCGGGGAAGCCTGGCAGCGGTGCGGGAGGCTGGATGGGCGACGAGATGGTATGGGGGAGTAGGACGGCGAGGCACGAGGGGTGACGACGCCGCGGGGGTGAGGGAGGAAGGAGAAAGAAAAACAGTTGTTGAATCTAGGGTTGCACGAATCTTAAAGCGTGTTACCTGTGGGTTACGAGTAGCGTGCGCTATTTATAAAAATTCCGTCTTATATGGCTCTCTAATTTGTTTAGACCCCCAAATTCTCATCAAAACGCTTCGTTTTTATGCCGAAGTTACAAGCCCCTAAATGCCAGTTGTGTGAGCCTCACATGATTTTCCTCTCCCACACTCCTTGCCGCTCCCGTGTCGTTGTCCCGCTCCGAAGTTCACTAACCGCCGGTGCTTCGAGTCCTCTATCCTTTCCCATGGCCATTGCAGATGAGCTGCCGCTCCTGTCCGAACCCTTCTTCATTGCAGGTGGCAGTGGCGAGTCTACTAGGGTGGACGGGTGGGCCACG
>LAPY01002446.1:17055-27370 GCA_000970635.1 Eragrostis tef
GACCATTCGTCTTATTCAAAATATTGGATCAAATATGCAAAACTATAAGCTACATTTCAAATTTCTTTAGTGATAAAACAAACCATAACAAAATATTTGATAAATTTTAAACTTTTTTGAATAAGACGAACGGTCAAATGTAACTCAAAAAGTCAACGACAACATCAATTTAAAAACGAAAGTAGTAGCACTTATTGTGATATACAAGCCAGCAGTCAAAGCAGCCAACGTTGGATGGGAAATCAGACCGGAAATCGACTTTTGTGGAGGCCCTGAGATACGGCCCTCTTCCCGAATGATGACACGTCAGCTTCCGTGACCGGCGCCTCCGTTAGGTGGCATCCATCAGAAGGGGCCGTACCTCTGGAGGCCCGCAAAAAAATCGCGTTGGAAATCAGACCAGCCGAATGGCAATTCCACCAGCCAAATAGCCCCGAGAAATTAAGATGTGAGATAAAAGATTTCAGGCGATTGAAAATGAGTCTGAACTTTAGCCGGGAATACATTAATTGTTTTGGTACTTCAGTAGCCGTACAAGGGAAATTTAACTAAACTAGAATTTTCCGCATCGGATAGTCTGAACTGTTAGAATCCAACAAAGATTGTATGGAACTTAATGTAGTGTTACAAGAATTTTCAACTGGAGTATATGGAACTTATCCTGTTCGTGATTAAAACTTCTAATCACACACCCTGCCACTTCTTTTTTTTCTATTTTGAACGAAAACTCTCATAGATCCTGCTTAGAATTGCTTGATGTTGCCGTCTAGGCCGCTGCGCGCTGCCAATGAATGGCGAAGGCCCTTCACAAAAAAAAAAAGGCAAACGCTACACTTTTTTCCCCCTTTCTGTTAGCTTGAAATAACGATGTTTTACCTGATTTGAAAAGATTTCAATTTGACAAGATGACTCCAAAACTGTTGGAAATTATTGCAATTGAAATAGTTTCTAAGTTGAACTTTTTTTTGTTTTCAATTTGTTTCTCTTAGTTTGATCTTTTTGTTGTTTCTCAACCTTAGGCAAATGGAATGAGGTAGGACAAGGCGACAAAAAGTCAGACATTCAGCCAGCCGCCAGAAAAGGGAATTGGAAAAGTAAGGTTGATTCTAATAATGGAATGCGGGCTTGAGCGGAGTGCTAGTTACTCTTAAACTTTTTAGATTTTAGATTGTGTTGATATACTTTTTACTTGACTCAAAATTTGTTTGGATATGATCCAAAACATTTTTCAGATTTGATTTAAAAATTTTATAACCTTTTGCTTTGATTTTGAGATTTTTATCTAGTTTGAGACATTTTTTAGAGCCTGTTTGGCAACCGGCTTTGGCTTTAGCTTATTTTAACTCGGCTACATACCGTGGAGAAGTTGACCGCATAAGCCATATCAATCGCACCTTTGGAATTCCTTTTCTCGTTTGCCTGGTGGATGGGAATGTGGGACGAGGGTTTGTTTACCGTTTGCAAAAGTGAGTACGGTACCTAGCACGCGCATGCTAATTCGACGGAATGCTTCTTATGTGTGAGCGCTCTCAAAAGCCTGCCCCCCCCCCCCACCACCCACCCCCAAACGTTCTGTGTGGGGTCCACCTATCGCTGACTTGTCCCGTCGCTCTCTCGCTTGCTATTCCGATCTGGATCGGGATTTGCCGCTGAAGACTCTCTGCCGGCGTGCATCGGAGGACGTGTCGGGCGTGAGAACACCGCAAGAGGAGGTGCAGCCCGTCCGCGTCCGCCAGAGGAGACGTTGTGCCGCCGCTGAAAAAGGAAGGGCTGTTTCGCACGGGCCGTCCAGCGCAGTGCCGAAGAATGGGTCGCCGGACACGCCGTGGTGCCGGAGAAGGTATATTGGTTACCTTTTTGTTTCAGTTGTGAATACATCGGATTCGAGGAGGGAGAGGAGAGCCAACGGGAAAGCTTCAGCTTTAGCTTATTCTAACACGGCTACTTACTATGGAACTCCTTTTTTTTCTTCGTGGATGGGATGGAAGGATGAGAGTTCATTTACCCGTTTGCAAAGGTAAATGCGGTAGATTTGTCTTTTGCTGTAATAAGGCCCGCGCGCACATTATTGATGGTGCGCGCGAGCGCGTTTTAGTGGCTTTCTGGTGCCCCGTGTTCGAGCGCGCACGGGAGATTGGGTGAAGGAGGCGAGCGGTCGGTCTCCTGGTCGATGTCAGCAAAGCGCGCGCACCGAAAGGCCCGACAGACAGCGATCGCCTTCCTTCCGTTTGAAGCTTCCCCGATCGGGTCGCGCACGAGTCAAGCGAACCGCAGGCATCCCAAGCGGCGGCCTCCGCTTCCCTCTTGTTCCCCTTTCTTTCTTTCGCCTCTCCCAACAGCCCAAACCCTGTACAGTACAAAAACTCGCCGCCATGGCCCCTGCCGCCGCCGATGCGCAGGGAAAGACGCGTGGTGCGAGGACGACGAGCCCAGCACCAGCGGTACGTGTCTGCGCTCCGCGAAAAAGCATCCACGCAGCCTCAGCCTAACCTCTGTTTCAGTTTGTGTACCTGCGCAAAACATTCGTTCTGAATTAACCTGCTGTGACTTCTGCAACTGCTGCGGCGGTAGTTTATCCTTATATGGTCCTCTAGGTTTGTACTGCTTCACCTTCTAACTGGTACTATGCGACTGAAGTCTCTGTTATAGTTCGACAAAACATAGGTAGGTGCCTTTCAAAAGCAAACTCATTTGAGGCTCATTCAATCGAGCTCATCGTCTACTTGCGGTTACTGTTTTATTCAAGTGTCGAGCATCTTGTTATAAACAGTCTGTGGTAACATTTTGTGCCGTTCCTCGTTCAGGTGATGGATACCAGCATGACCAGCCTGTCTACTTCCCGGAAAAACTTGTGGGCAGTTGGTTATCTTTCTCTCGTCTTGGCCTGTATTACAGCTACACCATCTTGTTGCGAGGGTGTTTCGACAAGGCTACTGCTCCAACAGACATAATCTTGGCTGTCAGATGCGACTTGGGACCTGAATTCCTCTGTCACTCATTTGACATGGGGGGTGTTCAAGTTACCATTCAATACACAGGCATTATTCATCTGAATGAACACCAGGTAATTAGGAAATACGTGACCGACAACTGTTCTTAGTTTTTTTTTTCCAATGTTCCTGTCTTCATTTTGAGGTTCCTGTATTCATGATGACACGGGCACGTGCAAAAACTTTTCTTCTTCAGGTAATGTTTGCCAGAAGGTTCCAAACGACTATTCTTTCTTTGCTTATTAGCAAGGACCATTCGGAGGTCAGCGATGCTATAAACGGCTTCCGTGAACTCAAAGCATCAATTGGGGTCGTCTACTTGCTCCTGCCTTCAGTTTCTGGCAAAATCGATTGGTGCCAGATCAAATTCTCATCTTCACCAGCATATGTGAAGCTACTGACGAGAATGTGAGACACTCCCATGCTTGTAAAGATGCCCATTTACTGCAGACAAAAGACGGTCTTTTCTGCACATGCATGCTACAATACTGTATTGTCTACGCTCCTCATGATGAAATGTTCCATCATATTACTGGGTTTCTTGACTTTGATGCAAACGGCACTTTGCATTTGGAAGATGGGAGTACTATTAGCTCCAGCTCCAGAAAGTATTTAAAGATGAGGTACGACTTTTTCCTCACTTAGAAGTTTAGATTCATACATTTTCGTTCTTATTTTGTATGTTCCATACATGGCCTGAATCTGACCTGTGAAAATCAACGAAAATTGGCTCACAGTGAACTGCCCCCAGTGAAAAATTGCTTCCACAAGTTCTACAAAAATGAGAAAGGTTGTTTCCGGTAACACGACTGTATTGTTGCCTCCTACTATCTTGTTTTCAATAGCATATATTAACCCACTCCACAAATTGCACCCTACCATCTGTAGACTCCCGAGATCTTATCTAAGTTCCCGTGTAATCTGTTTGTAGTAGACTCCTGAGATCTTATCAAGTTCCCATGTATTCTGTTTGTAGCTAATCAAAGCGCATCAATTACTCAATTTTTATTTATGTATGCCAAACAGCCAAACTCATAGCAATACTTACTTTAGTAATTAGTAGATTCATGTAGTTTGCCACAACATGGAGTTGAAGTTATAAGCTGTACCCGTTGATCGCACTGCAATTCATAGGGTTTGTTATATGAAATTGGCTTAATATCATTTTTTTTCTTCAGAATCTAGCAATACAAATGGTGTTGAGTTGCGACCCGAACTCTGCAGAGTAGTTATGGCACCGGTGTCAGCAAATACTTTGTGCATCTTCCCATTTGTTCCTTCCGTAATGTACCGTATCCAGTGTGTGCTTCTTTCTGTCAAGTTGAAAATCCAGTTGGGCCCAACAATGCAACAGTTCAACATAAAGGCTCTCAAGGTACTGGTTTTTCTAGCAGACATCTGTTTTACGACTAGATACCATTCAAATAGCTGGGAATTCATACTTGACTCCAAGTTCAAAGAGTAAACAGATCTTGGCAGCTAGCAATATTTGTGTTACGGCAGTACCTGTGAAAGATTGCAACTTTGTATTCTGTAGAAAAAGAGATCTAGACTGCTGATATTAAAATTTAAAATCTGATTAATGCTTACACTAGTTTGGTTCCAGTTAAATTTAATTAGCAAGTTGCTCCATATGCAGATCATTGAAGCACTTACAACAAAGGCATGCCAGGAGGGATTTTCCTTGGAGTCATTAGAAACGCTTGGGGATTCTTTCCTTAAGTATGTTACAAGCCAATATCTCTTTAGCAAACACAAGGATCTTCGAGAGGACATGCTAACTGATAGGAGAATTAGTTTGATCTCCAACACATCTCTATGCCAGCTGGCTTGCAGCAGAAACCTCGTGGTAATGAAAATCTTACTACCTCTGCTTTGAATTTGTTTCTTCAACTAAGCATTGACGTACAACAGTTCTTTTAACCTTTTGAGTGAACTGGTTGGTGATCCAAATTCCTTATCTTGGAACCTGGTTTATTATTTTTTCAAATAAAATAATTTGTTTTCCTCGTGTCGCTTTTATTGTAATACATGCTGGCAACCTTTTCCATTATGTCCCTATTTGGAACTATCTTTTCATGGGAATATTATGGAGAATGCGTAACTTTCTGCAAAGTTCCTGTGTTGCAAACGGGCCTGCATGCTTCGGTTTTGTTTGAAAAAAGTATTTTCATGAAACCTTCCATGAAATATAAATCACTTCCTTCCAAATTATAAACAGGCTTGTATGCTGATCCTGTTATCCACTTGTTTGTTACTACCATGTTATGCTATGAAATACTAATATGAATGGACCAAATTTTGCTATCTTTAAATTAGTTAATCTGCTGCGTTTGGTACAAGTGTTCTGTCCACATGATTTTTGGTAATTTTTTGAAACAATGCAACTTATTGCATTTTCTAACAGGATGAGGGAATCCCTGGAGACATAATCCGTGCCCCATTCAATTTTAGTTCTTTTTAATTCATTGCTGAAATTATATATATATATATATATATTACTTGCTGCCTGTAAATCATGTGCTTATCTAGCATAGTGTCCTTGTCAGGTTTCTTTCAGTTTCAATTAGTTTCAGTGTCTGTATGCAGCTAGCGTAGTCAAGGTTAGTTTCAGAGTCCTATCTTTAGAAGGAGTGTAATGGTGTAATGACCATGGCATTGGGCTGCTCGTGTGCTATAATTTAGTAGGCTACTACGGCCTGATCCAGCTCTATAGGAGCCATGGTCTAGTTTGCTTGCTTTGCTATATACTAAAAAATAGGGTAAACCAGAAAATGCTGCAGTTTCATCTCAGCACAAATTCACTTGTAAATTTTAAGTTCTGAGTGAGATTTGAGAGATTAGCACCTACCTGATTTCCAACAACTATCAAGTTGGCAGGAGACATAACGTTCATTGTTGTTTTTTCTTGTTTGGCAGGGATACATTCGAAGTGAAGAGTTTAGGACAAAAGGTTGGATCATTCCAGGGCCTGGTTATCACAAACATGGAAACATCAATTTTTCCTTCCAATGCACCAACAATATGTACACTTTGAAGAAAATATCCATAACAAGCGACATAATTGCAGATACAGTGGAAGCCTTGATTGGGGCCTATCTCAGTCTTGGTGGTGAGCATGGTGAGCTGGCAGCGTTTCATTTCATAAAAAGTTTAGGAATGGATATAGAACTGCATATTGGAATGAACGATGAAAGGAAACTTATAACAAAATCTGAAAATATTGAAGAGTCCATTAATGCTAGATGCTCTGACTTGCAGGCAATGCTTGGTTATGTTTTCAATGATCGTTTGTTATTAGTGGAAGCATTGTCACATGGTTCCTATAAGACTGTTGGCACTACAGCCTGCAATCAGGTTAGTCTCAATTCGATGTGATGTTTAGTTTCCTTGTATTTTTACCTATTTCATCAGGAACAGACCCTTTTCTAAAACAACAATGTTTTCATAGTTATATTGTGCAGTGGCCCTGACCTGCAATATACAGTCAAAATTGTCCCATCAGAATCAGATGATTTTAATATATACACATTTCATTATTTGACTACAATACGGGTAGGAATCAACTATTAAAAAAGTTACCCCTAGGAGTTTATGTCAAATGAAATATATGAAACATTATATTCCCGACTTGCCAGCCACTCATTATCTCATTCACCTCCGCCAAGGCGCCAACTGCAGCCAAGCGCAAGAAGAGCGGGGTGCGGGACGAACTGTACTGAGCACATCTCCAGTTTGGATTAGTTGTTTTGGTTAGGCACAATTGTCAAGTTTAACTCAGAGACCAAGTTTTTAGGGCCATCTCTAGCTCCATAGAAGAATATACTGGCAATTGATTTGGGTTAAATGAGAAGTTAAACCCCATCTTCCCCACTACCTGTCTCCTGTTTCATCGATGCGGTGCTGTCACAGCTCCTCTGCTCCGGCAAAGTCCACGACCACGTCCAACTACTAGCTTGCCTTCGAATATAATCTTCACCACATTCCACCCACTAATGTTCCTCCTCGTGACAATCTCATCACCAAGCCCTCTTATGACATGGTTGCAATGTGTTTTGGCAAGTGCTCCTCTGTGCATTGTTCACCTGTTAATCCGGCTTAAGGGAACGTTAGGGAGAAAATTTTCCATTGTTACCATGCTTAGTCCATTTAGCCTTTTACTTATAATGTTGACATTACCCTCTTTCTTTTCAGATTTATGTTTCATGTAATATATTGAGATTTATTTATAAAAAGTATGGAAGAAATACATTGTGTTATGGTACCACACAAATTTGATGTATAGTTTTCCTTTATATGTTGCTAAATCTTACTCATAAGTGAAACACTTTTGTTGGTAATGTACTTAAAAGTTTGCATCCGTGTGCAGAGGCTTGAATTTCTTGGAGATTCTATATTGGATTACATCATAACTGTGCACTTCTTCAAACTATACTACCCTGATTGTACTCCAGGGTTGTTGACAGATCTCCGAAGAGCTTCTGTGAACAACCATTGCTACGCCCATGCATCTGTTAAAAATGGACTGCACAAGTATATTCTTTATTCTGACAAACAGATGGTAAAGACGATTAACGATCTTGAGAATTCTGGGCGATTATTTTCGGGCCCGTCACATGGCATGGAACCTGGCAGTGGTCTACCGAAGGTGCGTGCATATACAGTTTACAAATTAGTTTAAACATGCTTTCACAGCATTTTCCGTTATTACTGTTTTGTATTTTCATAGTAGTTCCGTTCAGCTCATGTTTCCTTTCCTTTCATTTTCTCACATATCTTGCATTTCTCTCTGTCTTTTTTGCCTGAGTCTATTATAGCCGATAACCCCGGTAACTGATTCTGAACAGTAAGTTGAATTTTTGGTGTTTCCTCTGTCATATAATTTCAAATTGTGATAGCTTTCGCGAAAAAATAAAGATTGCAAGTAGGGTTAACGTGAATGGTTCTAGAAAATTATACTTGTGTCTGTTCAAAAACAAATTTACTTGTGTTCGCTCGTAGGACCTTCTTCCATTACATGCTGAGTGGTGCTTTATTTTTTATTTTATTTTTTGTC
Organism: Eragrostis tef; assembly: GCA_000970635.1. Classification (NCBI taxonomy): domain Eukaryota; kingdom Viridiplantae; phylum Streptophyta; class Magnoliopsida; order Poales; family Poaceae; genus Eragrostis; species Eragrostis tef. The sequence goes on from LAPY01002446.1 coordinate 25,102, forward strand.
CAAACACAGTACCTGGCGGATTTGATCGAATCAATAGCTGGTGCTATCTACCTCGACAGCAAGTGTAACAAGGAGGAGGTCTGGAGAGCCATGAAACGGCTTCTGGAACCTCTCGCAACTGCTGAGACTATGGAGTGTGATCCGTTGACAGCACTGAAGGAATTATGCGAGCAGAGAAGTTACCTTGCACCATCGTACTCTGCAACTCGTAAGGATGGGGTGACAACTGCAGTTGCAAAGGTGCAGGTTGCTGGGACACAGCACTCTGCAACCGGAACCGGAACAGGTTGCAACAAAGATGTGATGAGGTTCGCGGCAAAGGCTCTGCTCAGGAACTGAAAGCCTTAACCTTGTCATGAGCCTGGATCCTGCCAAATGATCTTTTTGCACTTATGTACTTGCACCATGGAGTTCATTGCCTGTGGTCATTAGGCTATACCGTACCGAGATAAACGTTTCAGCTGTTCATCTACATAGGTTGGAAGAAGAAATTGGTTTTCTTGTTATTAGGCGAATTTTGCTGTGGGAATCGCTTAAAATGTGGTATTTGCTGTAAGACACCATTTTTTTCTAAAAAAAATTGCTATTGGACAGTCTACAACCGTGGCTTTTGCTGGTGGACATTGCGAGCATTACAATATTCATTTTTAGCTGAACAGAAAGATAAACATGGCAAAATGTCTGTTTCACGTGAAAGGGGTCTTTGCCTAATGGTTAAGGCACCCGAGTAACACCTTTAAGGTCCTGAGTTCGACTCTCGGTGGGAGCGAATTTTCTAGGATTTACTGTCATTATGCGTTAAGTGGTAGGCGGCGTTCCCGTCGACAACGAAGCGCCTTTGGTGACTTCGGGAATCTTCGGAGGTGCTCACAAGGATAGGGTTTGCGTACGTGTATTCATAGGGGTGAGTGCGTGCAAAAAATGTCTGTTTCACCCTTGTGATGAAGTCGGGCGAGCTCGACGAGCAAAGCGCTCTGTGCCCATGCTATTGCGATGATGTCGTCCGGACAACAGGGCCCAGCGCGCGCTCCGCTGTGGTGCGAGCACCACACTCCCGGACCGCGGCCACCGCCCAGGCGACGACCCCCAGCTGGTACCGCCCTTGCTGCGTCCTCCATCATCTGCTCCACCTCCACCGTCTGCAGCGTGTCTCCGGCGCCAACGTCGCTGCCCTTTAGCACTGGAAGGGTGTGTTAGGTTGTGTTGTGGTTGTGGACTGTGGAAAAAGCTACTGTGGGCTATGAGCTGTGAAAAAAACTGAAAGCCGTTTGGTTGAAATGACTGGCTGCGAAAAAGTTGTGAAATGACTGTAATGCACCTAAATGTATACAGAAATTGATAGTAAAACTGTCATGTTTCGATATTAACATGTAAATGACCATTTTAGAACGGGAATCTTAAAATTTTTTAAAATTCTTGCATCCTTCAAAAATTAACATTTAAATGACCATTTTAGAAAGAAAAACTTTGTTTGTTTAAATTTTACATCAACCTATGCTCTAAATTTTAGAAAGCTTTTTATAAATTCTCTTAACTTCTGGAGTTTTCTGTCAAAACATCAAGACACATAAATGCTGCAGTTAATTACATATTGCTATGAGGGCCTTACTGCAAAGTCTTTTTCAATCTCTTTCTTCCTCGTCTCCAGAGTCCAGACCAACATGGATGAACTCTTGAAGCTCAAATCAGCAAGGGGTGGAGGGGAGATAGTGATGGGAAGTTGGGGGAATCGAATCCCCAAGCTATGGCGCATCCATTCTATGCGGGATTTCGGGTCAAAGTTATGGAGATGGTGGCTAATTTTGGGGATTGACGACCATGACAGGTTGAACGTACGCCATTGACGTTGTTTGTTTTGAAGGGTAAAAGATTGTGTTTGCATTTCTTTTCTACCTCTCAACTGAACCTTTCATGGGAACAAATAGGGCAGAATTACAAACATGAACGCTAGCAGACTTTGAACGCTAGCAGGCTGCAAAAGCGACAGAGGAGCCATCATCCTTGATCTATTAACAGGCAAAAGCGAGAGCGATGGCTTGCACGCGCAAGACGCGGCTCGGCCTGCCGCGGTGCGTCGTCATGCGGATGTCGTCGAGGCGAGCGCGGTGGCCCCGTGCGGGCGCGCGAGGAAGCGGATGAAGCTTTTGCGGGCGCGTGCGAGAAGGGCGAGGCGACCCATGGCGGCGCACGGGCCTCGAGATCGAAGGGCGTCGTGGTGGCCTGAGAAGTGGCGGGCCAGACGCGGTAGCCGGCGGCGGACGAAGCGTCG
>LAPY01002446.1:37344-53530 GCA_000970635.1 Eragrostis tef
AACACGGTGGCGTTCCTGGAGACGGGGGCCGGGAAGACGCTCATCGCGGTGCTGCTGCTGAAAGCCTACGCGCACCGCGTGCGGCGGCCGGAGTCCCGCTCCTTCGCCGTCTTCCTCGTCCCCACCGTCGTGCTCGTCGGCCAGCAGGCGGGCGTCGTCGAGGCGCACACCGACCTCCGCGTCGCGCAGTTCTACGGCGAGATGGGGGTCGACTTCTGGAGCGAGGACACCTGGCGCAAGGCCGTCGACGGCGCCGAGGTGCTCGTCATGACGCCGCAGATCCTGCTCGACAACCTCAGGCACAGCTTCTTCCGCCTGCAGGACATCGCGCTCCTCATCTTCGACGAGTGCCACCGGGCCAAGGGGAACTCCCCGTACGCCTGCATTCTTAAGGTTCCCTCCTCATAATTTCCCCACTGCTCTTTGTTATCTTTGTCTACTACCTGTACTGTAGCAGTACCCGTTGCCTTGTTTTGTTCGGATGCACATTTATTGATCTGGATTTCAAATCACCAATTCAGTTACAGTACAAGCTTTAGGCGCTCCTTTTGCCACTTGTCCATCTATGGAGCTCCAATGTTAGTTTGTAGGGTCAAATTAGTTGGAATCATGCTTCCTTTTGGCACCATTTCAGTTACTCTTGAATGTGTCCTTTGTTCTCCCGTGATCCACCAAACTAATCTATCAATTGGGTTTTGCTCGTAGGAGTTTTACCACCCCCAACTGAATTCTAGGCCTTCGGATCCTCTACCGAGGATTTTTGGGATGACAGCCTCGCTCGTCTACTCAAAATGTAAGGATGAGGTGATATTCTCTTATCTTTGTATGCATTATTTTTTCCTGATTGATTAACTCTATCACACTATCATTTTATAGGTTTGGATCGTGCTGACTTTTCAAAACGAATATGTGAGCTTGAGAATCTCATGAATTCAAAGGTCAGAGAACATAGAAATGATATGACCCTGGTTTGAGATAACTGTCATCCTTTGCTTAGTTTTGTTCGTTGAAAACATGATGCATTTCTTGCTGAAGGTGTACACTGTCGACAACGAATCAGCAATATCGATGTACATTCCATTTGCAACTACAAGGATAATCGAATATGATGATTCCAGCATACCATCCAAGCTACATGACCCAATTATCATTTGTTTGGACAGACTAAAAACCAAGGTACCATTTTATTCTCTCTAGGCAGGACCTTAGATTGGCTAATAATTGCTTCTGTTTATTTCAGTAGTTGAGTTACACATCACTTGTCAGGCAGTGGATTATACAATAATTTTATCATGTCACTTTGCGACAGAAGATTTTTCAATGCATTCTGTCTTACAATTTTGGAGTAAATTTCACTTTGTTATATGTTAATAGTGAATCATTTGGTACAAAATCTTTAGATGTACATTGGCCATTGATTTCTCAATGAGCATATTATCAATTGCAACAAATCTTTAGGATGTGTCATTGGAGTTACTTCCAAATCTTTACATAATAGTTTTACAGCACGTGTAGAAAATGAAAACTGGTTTATTGGTCTCTTAAAATTGTTACACTTCTGTTTCTTTTTTTTTTTGGAATTAACTTATGAGGCATGTCTCCTGCGTGTTCGAGAAAAGAAAAACAGTTATGAGGCATGCCTCCGTTTAAGACATGGTCATGTTATTCCCCTCTCCTTGTTTGAGAAGTGATGTATATCTTCTCAGAGCCCAATTTTCGTTCTTTAGGAAATGAACCAGTCTCACATCAGTTTAAGTCTTCAAGGTTTGGGAACTTGCACGAATGCTACGAAGCCGATACATTCAACCGATCTTATTAAATGCATACATAAGCCTCTCCACCTAACACATATAGATACATCTCATCTTTCAGAACTGAGCACAAGTTTCTTCAGAACCCAGACTGGTGCTCATAGTTGTCTTAGTCATGAATTAGCAATCCTCAATGGCAGAAGCATATGCAATATTCTTTCGAAGTTCAGCTATTCAATTCCTTCCTCCTAGCCACCACTTTTTGGATCCTCCAGCTCTGATAATGCAGGAGTATTTTCCACCAACAGAGGCAATACATCATAAATTATGATTTTTATTTTGCGGTATCTGATATTCTTTGTTGGCCTTCATTTACATTGAACTGTGTCCCAAACCCACAAAGTGCCAATTTAAGTGCAAAAGTGCTGAAGTCCACTGATATGTCCATGCTGCATTTGATCTGGTTTTTGCTCATGTTGGGCAATGCACTTTTGAAAATAATTGACTTTGTTTTGTATACTCTCCTCTTGCTGCACTTAATTCATTTTATTACCATTTACTGTATGTCAGCATTTAGAAATCTTTGAGGCAAAACTACATGGATCGTCATTGGAGAATGCAAAGCAAAGAATATCAAAATTACACCAGACATTCTCATATTGCATAACTAATCTAGGAGTATGGCTGGCAGCAAAGGTACGGCAATTTATAGTGCTTCACAGTTTTTGTTATGTTAATACATAGTCCTGAAATTCGTCAAACATTTTTCCAGGCTGCTGAGGTACTGTCACACAGTGAAAGCTGCTTATCCTTCTGGGGCGAAGAATTAAATGAACAAGTTGAAGGTTTTGTTAGAAAATACAGCGAAGAAGTATATGAATCTCTCTCTCATTTCTCAAAGAGGGGTATGCAGCATAGCTCTCTCTCTCTCTCTCTCTCTCTTATTCAGCATGGTTGTACTGAAATTTCAATTTAATATTAATAATCTATAATGGACGACCAGTGGTTTGCTAAGGCCAGTCAATGGGCCTTTCATTTGCATTTATTAAGGTGCCACATCAGCTAAAATGATGACATGGCAAGAATTTTAAGAAGAGAGAAGCTACGCCTTTCATCCTAATGAAAGGAACTTGGCACTCTTTCCTAGACAATGAAAGTAAAATGAAAGTGCATTGAGCATCTTTTCTTTCATTCTCCACCATTTGATCTAATCATATGCATCTATTTAATGTTCTAGCTATCCTATGAAACTGTGAAAATGAAAGTGTGCATTGAGAGATGTGATTTCATTTCACAAGATACTATTACAAAGCTGATGTGTCATGCTTGAAAACTGTGAAATGAAGGACTCCACTGAGACTGGCCTAACTGTTAACGATTCGTTGCTTGTAAACTGTTTTACTGACACTCTTCGCAAAAAAAAAAACTGTTTTACTGACACAATCAATGGTAGTTGTGTATCCATACCTACATTTTGTTTAAGAAGCCATGTATCTGCACCCACTGACCTATGCCCCTATGTCCATATTTTTAACCGCACATACTAACTAATACATTATTACATCAAATAGCGTGGCATATAGACAAATTGAATCTACCTACGATAGCAGCTTGAAACCTATGTAATATAATGTTTGAGAAATGGATCCAAGCACGGAATTATCGAACCATCTGTAATACCAATTTGTGAAATTTATGGAATACAGTCCTGCTTTTGTTTTTTCATGATTCATTGCCTTTTCAGATATTGGAGAGGATTTTACAGCTGATTTGCACGATGGCTTATTGACGTCCAAAGTGCATTTTCTTATCAAATCTCTTCTGGAGTACAGGTGGTAATTGATTGGATCTTAAGCATTTAATGTTCATTCCCTTTGAAGTTGGAGCAGGAGACACAAATAAAAGGTCCCCACAATAAAAGCTCTCTAGGGTGAAACTCAGTTTATGATTCATTTTTTTTTAAAAAAATCCAGTCAACTAAGAAATTTGATCTGCCATAATTAACGTAGAATACATCCGAATAATGGCGTGCAGTGGTATTGTGAAAACGTTTCAACATTTGTTTCCAACTTCTCAAACTCATGCTCTAGGGTTTATGACTCTTTTATCTGTGTCTCGTTGTTAATGGAATAATATGCACAGCTTAAATAATTCTTGATTCTCTAACATTATTAACTTACCTCCCTCTATGCTGCAGGCATATGCCGGACTTGAGATGCATTGTATTTGTTGAGAGAGTTATTACAAGCATTGTATTGCAGTCCCTTCTTTCCTCTATAGATCACATGTCTGGCTGGACTGTTAAATACATGGCAGGAAACAAGAGCGGCTGGCATTCACAGAGCAGGACAAAACATATGGAAATTGTGGATTCATTTCGGAGCGGAAAGGTTGGCTATTGATGTTTCCATGTTTTTCTCTTCGCTATCTGTTAACGATAATACTGTGAGAAAATGATCTTCCTGTAGGTGCATCTAATTATTGCCACAAACATTTTGGAGGAGGGTCTGGATGTGCCAAGTTGTAACTTGGTAGTTCGCTTTGATCCATCAGCAACTGTGTGTAGCTTTATACAGTCACGTGGTCGAGCTAGGATGCAAAACTCAGACTATGTTTTACTTGTTAGAAGGCATGTCTTCTGATTCTTTTGTTATTCTTGCTTCCCATGCAAATTCTTGTACAACCACTCAGTTTCAAGAAATTTGAGTTTGTATTGATCAAAGTAGATATTATTCATTGAAGTTTCTGTTTCATAAAATTGAAATTGCACGTGTTGCACAAAATAACATATAAATAAGAAACTTCCCACCTAGGAAGAATTAGGTCGCATTGTATTTAAGAGAAATAAGCACATAAATGACTTGAAGAGGATTCGAATCTGGATGGCGGGGTTGTACACCCACACCTCCTACTACGGGGTATAGATAAATGAAGAAAGAAAAAAAATGTGGTTCCACAATGGACTGTTGGCATTGGCCCACTCCCTCCTTTTTCTTTTTTTCTATCTGAGGTTTATCAAACATCCTAATTCCTTTGTTTTTTCTGAACGTATGTTAGTTCTCAGTCATTAATTCCAGATTGATCTGCTTGCCAGTGCTAGTAATACTGCATGGCAAGGACAAACCTAGTTCGGAAAGTTATCTGGCATTGGAAATTGACTGTTGTTCCTGAAGATAGCTCTCTTGGAACCATAACTGATACAGTATCCTTCCTAGGGCTTCTATTCTATCAAACATAATTGTCTAATTCGAATGAGAAGAACTGTTTGATCTTTTAACCGCTTTGTAATGGGATGTGATCTTTTAATTGCTTTGAGTATTGGATGCTCAGTAGTTGAGATTCTTGGTTTTCCTGCCTTATTGTTGACAATTTCCCTCTTAACTACAAAACGTGAATGCTTTTTGATAATATACTGCCGAAATTTTTTAAGTTGTTCGTTTTGTTCCACTTCAATCTTAAATGACTTAATAACGTTTTAACCTTCTGTTTCAGCAATAAAATTCAACGCATTTGAATGATATATTTGAATTTTGCCTGTTATGATGTATACACTAATATCTCTGTTTTTCTATATCAGAGGAGATGCAGAAGCTCTTTCTAAAACAGAAAAGTTCCTCTCAAGTGGGCAAATGATGAGGGAAGAATCTTTGAGATTGGCACCTACTATCTGTCAACCTCTTAAAAGCACCTTATGTGATGAAGAATATTACCGTGTTGAATCTACTGGAGCAATTGTAACTCTAAACTCTAGTGTTCCATTGATTTACGTTTTCTGCTCAAAGCTTCCATCGGACGAGTCTGTTTTCTTTCTTAGATAAGGTTTTATTTTCCTTATTGAGAAAGCGTCTTCTGGCTTAAATGCTAACCGATCAAATTTCCATCTGCCAGATATTTTAAACCTCTACCAAGATTCAGTACTGACAAGGCATTAGGTACCTGCACCCTGCATCTTCCCAAGAGCAGTCCTGTGCAGACAATTCATGCAGAAGGAGAGGGTTCTTTACTCAAGCAGATTGTTTGTCTCAAGGCTTGCCGGGAGTTACATGCTATTGGTGCTCTCACAGATTCTCTCTTGCCAGAATTAGGTGTTCCGTATGAAGATGACCCTGACATTGGTATGCCTATTATTAATCATTTCAACTGAATTTGATCCAGATTTGTTTTTCAATTATTGCAATTTTTCATAACGGCCTATGTTGGTAAGGATTTTATCTAAAAACTGTCATAGTCAGTTATCTATCCTCTCAGTATAGGCATATAGTTCATTTTTAACCAAAATGTAGTGGTAACTAGGTGGATAACTAGGTGGATAACTTTCACCCTTTTAACCAAAATGTGTTTGATCATGAAATATCTGATAATTATTCTAGGTGATATTTAATATCCGAGAGTAACAAATTTTGGAGGATGTGCCGTGCTTGTAATGTAGTATTAAACATCATTTGGATGCTTTCACACCAATTGGTAGGTTCAGCATGCAAAATGCTCTCCAGGCGGAAACAATACCAGATCAGAATATATATGTTTTACCACCTAATTGATAGTTTAAAGATATCGTTAACTCGTGACGAATTATAAAATGGAATGTTGCCTGTGCAAGTCGTGTTCTATTATATTCCTGATTTTGTTTACCATATCTATTCTTGTTGATTGTGCATTTCTTGTATGCTAAGAATGTTATGAATACAAGATCGTTCATTGCATCCTTACGTCATCAATTGGCTATGCATTGGCATTTGGTAATAACATTTGTTTGACTTCCATTATGTAGTTGTGGAGACACACAAACATGATCAGCCTGATTACTTTCCAGAACAATTGTTGGACAGCTGGCTCTCTTTTTCTCATCGTGGTTTATATTATTGCTACAAAATCTCTCTCGAAGGGTGTTTAGGAAAAGCTACTTCTTCAGCTGATATAGTTCTAGCTGTCAAATGTGACATGGGTTCTGACTTTGTCTCAAATTCATTCACATAGTTTTAGCTGTCAAATGTGACATGGGATCTGACTTTATCTCAAATTCATTCAAATTGAGGGGTGTGCAAGGTGAAGTGAATGTTACCATCAACTATGCGAGCATCATTCATCTGACCAAAGAACAGGTACGATGTCATTCAATGTTATGTTGTTCCATAATTATCATATCATCCTTTCTTTGCCTCTTCCATCAATGCAAGTATGTTGAGCCCTCCATGTTGAATGCTCCACTACTTTTTGTTCAGGTGATTATTGCTAGAAGATTTCAGACAACTATTCTTTCTTTGCTTATTAGTAATGATCATTCAGAGGTCAGCGATCCCATCATAAACTTCCATGAAATGCAAGAATCTGTTGGAGTTGTCTATCTACTTCTACCCTTAGTTTCTGGGAAAATTGATTGGTGCAGCATAAAAGTCTCAGCCTCACCAATCTGTGAAGCTACTAATAAAGATATGAGACACTGCCATTCTTGTAAAAAAGTTGATTTACTGCAGACCAAAGATGGCCCTTTCTGTAAGTGCATGCTTAAAAATTCTGTTGTCTTCACCCCACATAATAGCATGTTTTATGCTGTTAGTGGCTTTCTTGACTTGAACGCCAATTCACTTTTGCATCGAAATGATGGAAGTGTTGTCAGCTACAAATCCCATTTTAATACAAGGTAGGGGTTGTCTTTATTTTCAATGCTATTTCTATTTGTGATGTCTTGTATCTGCTGGTAAGCTATAGAATCATACTTTCATGATCTGAATTGCGTTTTACATTCTCCAGACATGATCTCAACTTAATTTATGAAGATCAACCTCTATTGTTTGCTACTAAGCTTTTGAAAGCACGGAACTTCCTCCACAAGAATCATTATAAAAAAGAAAAAGGTTTCTTTCTGACTCCAGTAATTGTCATTTCTGCCTCCTGCTATCTTTATTTATTGACACCATCAATTATACTAATTTGTTCTTTGCTATCCATTATTGTGATATCTACAGAGTGTGCTATATGAATATATTAGTGCAAAACCCTGAGACTTGAATTGCATGTGCCCATGTCTTCCCCTAGCTGTCACTTGCATGTTGTTGGCACCACAGTTCTGAACTTAGCCGATTGCATCAATAAGAGGTCTAGGATACCATGCACCTTTAGGAAGGCCCAAGAGCCAAGACCCTGCTTTTGGGTGGATATACCCTTAGAAGCATCAGAGACAGTCAATTAAGAAATCACCTGACTTTTGTAATGGAAGCCTGAAGGGACACATCCTTTCATAGCAATCAAAAGTGTACTATGAAGATTCGAAATCACCTGACTTTTGTACTGAAAACCTGATTGGACCACTCTGTAATACCATGTTTTCAGATCGGACTTGCAAACCTGATCGCCAGAGGACCGATCAGGTCGATTAGGCGATTAGTCGTCCGATTAGGGCGATTAATCAAGGCCTGATCGGTCCGATCAGGTGGCCTGATCATCCAGTACCCCTGGGACCGATCAGGCATGTATGTACATGAAAACGTAGTGATTCTTTCTCTTCCTTGGTGCGTAGGGGTAGGATTTTTACTTGGAGCAGCAGCAGCCCTTGGAAAATTATGTCCCTGAAGCCCTTAGCTTGCACCAATAGCCTCATCTACATGAGCCAAAGTTTTTTTATCACTGCCCGCTCCTTGATGAACAGGTTCGCAGCCTGCATTGACCCACTCATTCTCCCATTGGAACTCTTCAAGGAGCAGGGGGTTGCTTCTCTTTCCTTTGACGACGAGCGGCTCATCTTCCTCTCCCCTTGACAGCTGCGCAGGGGGCAAGGGACCGCACAGAGACAGGCAAGCAGGCAGCACAGCAGCAGAGAAGAGGAGACGAGAGAACAGAGAGGAGAAGAGAGAATGGCGGCTGCAACAGGGAGAGGAGCAAGGGATCGAGCAGCCAAGTTAGCTGGATAGCAGCTGAAACCCTACTGGGCCTTCCTGGGCCGAAAGACATGGCTAAATGGCCAAAAACATCATCGGGCAGCCTGGCTGGCCTGATCGTTCTCGATCAGAATGGACGAGTAATCGCCCCTGATCGACGATTAGCCGGACGATCAGAAACTTAATCGACCTAATCAAATCGCTGGGCTAATCGAATGAGGTGGGGCGATTAGACGATTAATCGCGATTAATCGGACGAGTTGAAAACGTGGCTGTAATAGCCATCATAAGTGTCTTCCAAGGAAGGAAAACTGAAGCCAATTCCAAGCAAATGAGCCCTAAAGCTGTCAGTCGCTTCAGAAGCACCTGTTATCGTCAAGTTGATGCCAATCCCTTGTTGATGAGAGTTTTAGTAGGCTTATATATTTTGCACAACCATTGACATAAGTCCTTGCATTTACAAATGTATGCTGAGATTCTTCCAGAGTTCCAGTTGATTGACTTTGTTATATGACTGACTGGGTTTATCTTGTTTCCTTGTTGCAGAATATAGCGGTAGTTCTGTTGAATTGCCACCAGAACTCTGCAGAGTTGTGATGTCACCAATGTCAGAAAATACTTTGTGCAGCTTTTTATTTGTTCCTTCAATAATGTACCGCATCCAATGTATGCTTCTTTCGGTGAAATTGAAAGTCCAATTGGGTCCAAGGATGCAACAGTTTGACATACAATCTTTGAAGGTTATGATTTTATTTCTTTTGTCTTCTTTAATAACTGTAATAGTCTACTAGCTGCGAAGTATGATGGATGCACTTACATGTGAAAACAACATAACTTTTGATGCCTTATGAACAATGTAATTGTACTTTGCATCCATTATGGTACTTGACTAGAGCATCAAAAAATATCTCTGGATTGTGAGAAGTGAGGTGTCACTTTTTCTTCATAACTTTACTCCTACTGTGATTGATGAGGGCTACCATTAGCTGAAATTGTGAACATGATTTCAATTTATATTGATATATTAACACTGCTTTTCATGCAAGATTTATTTTTTTTAAAAAAATGTCTTCTGCTCGCTGTTTTCACTTAAAAATGTTCCACCTTGTTGCACATGCCTTATACATTTTTCTTTGTACTTACCAATTTTCTCGTGAGCTGCAGATTTTGGAAGCTCTAACAACGAAGAAGTGCCAGGAGGAATTCTCACAGGAATCATTAGAAACACTTGGGGATTCTTTTCTTAAGTATGTTACAACTCAACATCTCTTTAGAAAGTACAAGCTTCACCATGAAGGCATGCTAACCAAGATGAAGAAAAACCTTATCTCAAATGCAGCTTTATGCCAACTGGCTTGCAATAACAATCTTGTGGTACCCAAGATCCTTCTTCTCACCTGTTTTTTTTTTCTTTTGTTTTTCTTTTTGTTTTTTAGTCCTTGATTAGTTAAGGGGAGACGCGCAGCCTTGTGACCATGAAGTCATGGGTTTGAGTTCTGGAAACAGCCTCTTGCAGATATGCAGGGAAAGACTGCATTCAAATACCCAAAAGTGGTCGGACCATTCCCCGGACCCCGCGCAAGCGGGAGCTACGTGCACTGGGCTGCCCTTTTTAGTGCTTGATTAATAATAGCTGGAGACCTCTAATTTCTATGCAGTGAGTTCTTACTGATTAGAACTGTACAACTACGGTGCAACAGATTCATAAAGCAGGCATAGACAACTTGTTTAGGCTTTCTATGTGCACATAAAAGTTTCATTTTGGAACATGTGACTCCAGCATCAGTTGGTAGTTACGTATAACGAATCTGCATCCATATGCGGCTCGGTACAAGTCAACTCATTTTGTGGTACTATGACACCAAACATGGGCACATCAATGACTCTAGCGGTTTCCATTTCATATATACATGCTGGTTCCTAGAGATCTCACGTACCATTTAAATATATGGGCAAGAATATGTGATCAGTAAGAATCATTATATATGGCACTATGGCAGGCAATATGGAAATATGCTGACAGAATACCACCAGCAGCTTGACAAATGGCAAGTATAATGATCGGTCAACTAGAACACAAGAAATGTAGAGGGCAAAAATATGTTAGCAAGCTGCTTTTGAGTGTTATCATTAACCAGTATTTAAGATTTATGTTTACTAATACATAGCCATTGTTATAACTGATTGCTGTTGATTCTATTTTCCGTTTCATGTCACACAGAATATTTATCTGCTATTTCATCGCATTTGTTGCTCTTTCTGCTTGTTTTTGCAGGGGTACATACGAGGTGAAGTGTTCAGCCCAGAAGAATGGATTATTCCAGGGCTTGGTTATGACAAATGTGGTAACAGCAAAATCTTTTGTGTAAGCACCAATATGTACAGTCTGCGGAATATGTCTATTAAAAGTAAGAGAATCGCAGATTCAGTTGAGGCCTTAATTGGGGCTTATCTTAGTTCTGCTGGTGAGGAGGCGGCATTTCTTTTCTTAGTGTCTTTAGGAATGGATATAGAATTTCACAGTGAAATGACAGTTGAAAGAACAATTACAACAAAGTGCGAAGAGTTCATTAATATGAAAAGTTTGGAAACCATGCTTGGTTATGATTTTAGTGATCCTTTGCTGTTGATGGAAGCGCTGACTCATGGTTCTTATCAGGTTACTGGTTCTACTGCATGCTATCAGGTGAATCTGAAAGCCTTCCAAGTTCCAAAAATCATATTTCAATACAAATCTACTCATATCATTTTCATATTTCTAAACTAAACACAAACAAATATTTGTAGTCAAAGTTTAAAAAGTTTGACTTAAGACAAGCTCAAAATGACAAGAATTTTGAAAACTGGAGGTAGGTCAATAAAGAGTTTGGTCACACCCCTAATATTACACCAACTACAAATGATAATTATTTTAGAATTTTTCAGAATATATAAGTATGCTTTTTTTAGCTATAAAGTTTTCAATATTTGTCTGATTTTGATCCAAAAAATGCACCCAAATTTTCTTCTGTATGAATCTATAAAAAATGCATAATATATAATGTGCAAGTCAAGGTCCTTTTTGTTAGTACAACACATGTAAGCTATGTGGCCATGTGCCCTCCGCTCTCTACACATCACACATCATAGAAAAATGGTGTCAACTAGAAGATAATTTCTCTTTATATGTGATAGATAAATACTCCCTCCATCCTTTAAATGATCATGTTAGGACAGTTTTTATTGCAAAATTGAATACCCTTTGCCCTAACGTCATCATTTAAAGGACGGAGGGAGTAAATTATAAAGATGCAATATGAAGCATTTCACTGCAACTGAGTCGAATCTGTATCAAATAGTGATTAAAGTTTACTGACTAACTTATGGCTTCATGCAGCGTCTTGAGTTTCTTGGAGATGCTGTACTGGATCATATCTTCACCGAATATTTCTTCAATCAGTACCCTGAATGCACTCCAGAATTGTTGACAGATTTGAGATCTGCTTCAGTGAACAACAATTGCTACGCCCATGCAGCTGTTAAGGCAGAATTACATAAACATATTCTGCATTCATCATCAGAACTGCACCGAAAGATGGATTACTACCTTAACAATTTCAAGCAGTCATTTTCAGGTCCCTCACATGGTTGGGAAGCTGGCATTGGTCTACCCAAGGTGTATCTTCTCCACTGCATTTTCCTTCTACGTGACCATGTTGAGTGCTCAATTGGTTCTCTGACAATATTTATCGTGCATGTCAGAATTCTTTTTCCAGGTTAAAAAATAAGCCAGATCTCGTTTACAGTAGCGGGCCAAACTTTGCTTATTTTCGTTTACCTCTTCTGAATTACATCGTCTTGATGTGGTCTAGAGTCCTATAACCTGTATGGTATGGAAGTTATTTAGGCGGATTAGCAAGAGACTAACATGACAAAGTCACCCTCTTGATGAGGATCAGAGAAGTATTTAAGTTTAATCTATTGCTTGCTTTCATTGAACGATATTCCCATCATTACAAGAAAGACTCAAGATTGTCCATACTGATAAATATTGGTATAAGTGGTCAATCGGGTTGTACGTTATGGGATTTATGGAGAGTAAACGGAGTCACAGAAAGGACTTGTCTTAGGTAAAGAGTTGAGAGGATAACATGCTGCCTTCTTGTAATTGATGCACAAGTCACCACTTGCCTCAGGACATTCTTAGGTTGGGTTGAAAATGCATCTGGTGTTATTCTTTGTTAAATTTGATGATTATCAGAAGGTAGGACAAAACTGATTTCATTTCGTTGTCATTTGAATATGATGTCATAATATTTAGGTGTGAGTGCAACAGCAGTTCGATACGAACCGTGAAAGGAGAAATAACTTTGCCAATTACTTGATATCCTTATAAAATAATGATAACTTATTAGTTAATATTGTTTACCTTTCGCGGAAAAGTCTTACCTCTGGCTTGGGTAACAACGTTGCAATTCCAGAAACTTTTTCAGTTTCACAGGTAAGTCTTACCTTTTGCTTGTTTGCAAACATGCAGGTTCTTGGTGATGTTATAGAGTCTATCGCCGGTGCAATTTATATAGATAGCAAGCACAACAAAGAGGCTGTGTGGAGCACTATGAAACGGCTGTTTGAACCTCTCGCGACCCCTGAGACTCTTCAGCAAGATCCTGTTAAAGAGCTGCAGGAGCTATGTGATGGCAAATCTTACAGTCTGTCTTACACAAAAACTCGCGAGAATGGAGTATCGTCCGTGGTTGCAGAAGTGCAAGGCGAAGGGGTTTTTTACTCCGCAACCAGGACGGGTCCCGATAAGGATGTGGCCAAAAAGCTGGCCGCCAAAGTCATACTGCAATATCTGAAGGCTGCAGTGCAGAACGATGACGCACGTAATTCAACAGCTAAGTAGTTTCGACTAATTTCAAGTTAGATTTTGGTGTAGGCTTCATGGCTTCACCCGTCTGTAATGTACAGGTGTCCATAGCATAGGTGCCTTTTATAGGTATCCGTGGTACAGGTGGTTAGGTGCATTACTTTCTGCTTGTTCAGTCGCAAGATTCAATTGTACAGAAACGTCTTTTTGGGTCAAAAGTAGCCTATCTTCAGAAAGAATGTATTACCCTAACTTAGGCCTCATTTGGCACGCTGGAATTTCATATGAATCTAACATTTTTTTGCAAACAAGTGTTTGAATAAGTTAACTGTTGTCACGCATAATCTACGTGTTCCACCCAGCATCTTTTCTTGTTGCTCTGATAACAAGAGGCAAGAAAACCACCCAGCTTTCTGGACAATCCGGTACTCCAACATTCTTTCTGATTTTCTTTGTTATGCAGCACAATTCATAGTTCATGTAACTATAAGCAATTTTTTTTTAAAAAAACCCTTGCAGAGACTAGCGGATTTCTAGATGTACAATTTGCACAGCCTCAAAATGGGGAAGTCCAGGCAGCATTTCCAGGGCGCTCTAGCTGCTATCTCGAATTATCCTGCAGAGAAATCAAGAGTGTAGTGTTAAAACGGCAAAACAAAGATGGCAATGTTGAATCAACCCAGATTTGAACTCGGCAGCGTACCTTTGAATCAGCTATCGCGGAGGTGCCATCAGAATTCCTTGCCTCTGATTTTTCGTTTGAGTAACTATCATACACATAAAACAAAAAGGTAAATCATCATTTGAGAGCAGCAGTAGTTTAGCCATTCCACTTTTTGTCATTTTTAAGAAAGTTAAACTCACGTTGACAGTATCGTGACCCAGATCAGCTCCACACAGTCGACCCATAGAAGTCTTTGCTCAACAGGAACCACACCGTATGTGATCAAGTGCGCAAAAGGCCACAACTTCCATCCAGCCTGCAATAACAATTAAAACCAATCTTTTGAACGACTGAGACCAATATTTCCATCTTTATAACAACAATAAACAAGCAAATCAAATCATCAAATGACGTGTAGTAATTTTGAATCATACACCCAAACAATATACGTCATTTACTTATTTCTTTAATGTGACCATCAAATCCATTGAGTTTGAATAGCATAAAAAGAAGCAATATGAATGATTCTCCAGCAGCTTTTTTTTTAATTATTCAATGGCCTTATTTGCATACTAAATGGTTTCCTAATGTTACTTGATTATGTTAGAATTGATCATAGCAATGGAATATTCCGCTACCTGAACAAAAGTCTGCAAGTCTCCCAGCTCAATTTTTTTGTGAATAAACATATTATTTATGCATATCACAATAATTGGAGCAGAGCTTTGGAACAATTACTTATTGACAGATTTGAACACGATCACAGTTCAAATATGCATAAAAAAAAAATTTGTTTGCTGCCAAGAGCAGCTAAAACAAGAACCACAGGCTTAATTTTTCATCAACATCATGGACACTAAAACATAACCCATAACAGTAAGGAGCTTCATTCTGCAAACTGAAGAACATGAATGCTTACCGTAAGCATGGGAAAGAATGTGGACTTGAGCTCGCTGAAAATAGTGGTAGGTGACTCCAACCGAAGGAAACCCAAGACCACAAAGTAGATGCTGTTCCAAATTGCAGACCAGATCGTCTGGTCAAATGCAACCTTTGCAGGGACAACCCACCAATCCTTGAATGGGAACAGTGCCTGGTTTGAGAGAGTGATGGATTCGTATCATTTACCATACCGATACAACATGGTATCTAATATGGTTCCGAAGAACAAGGCAGCAGAATGATAAAAAAAAGAAGGCAGCAGAAAGATCCACAGCTAGTTGCTCTCGTTCACCATTACTCCGGTTTTAAATTGTTGACACCATTGACTTTTTGAGTTATGTTTGACCATTCGTCTTATTCAAAATATTAGCTCAAATATGCAAAATTATAAGTTATATTTCAATTTCCTTTAGTGATGAAACTAATAATAATAAAATTTATGATAATTTTCAAAATATTTTGAATAAGACGGATGGTCAAACGTAACTCAAAAATGGTCAATCGTCAACAATTTAAAACCGGAGGGAGTATTTATTTCACTCTCACATGAGCATTTATAAATGACCACCTAACAAGGCATATTACACCATTTGGTTTTGTCACTTCACCAAATTAAGAACATTTAATCTTTGTGTGTAATAAAAATGGCCATCACATGTGTAATTGTTAATAATAGTATATACAAGAGAGCTGAGCATGGAAATCAACTATGATTACCTCACAGAAATGGTAGTAATAATGTGAAAGTGACCCGTGAAGCGTGAACCCGACAAGGCCAGACCGGAACATCCGAGCACGGTCAAATTCAAAGATTGGCTTGCCTTCGTAGCACTGCAAGCAGAACCAGCAATAGGTAAAGGAGTTAGTAGGCCTTGCGCTATTACAGTAACACAGGTGGACATGACAAAAAAGGGCATGCAAATGGAATTGGGAATCACCTGCGCGATCCAGTCACCGAGGGAGTAGACGACGCCACTGATCATCATCTTGGCCAGAACTGGGTTGGCCTTGAGGGCTTCCTCGTATGCCGACCAGTTGTGCTCCGGCATGTACCGGAGGATCTCAAAGATGGTCCACCCCTGCATCCAAATCCAGTCAACAA
>LAPY01002446.1:69986-82458 GCA_000970635.1 Eragrostis tef
TGACAGAGAAGGCTTTCTCTGATAGAATCCAAAAAAAGGAACGAAGATTAATATGTGACATATATAAAATATATCAGATATGATATAACATATGTATAGAAGGTTTCGTCATTTTAGAGAAGGCTTCGTCTATGAAATTTTGTCATCGTAGAGAAGGCTTCGCATCACTTGTAGAAGGCTTCTCTTCGCATTGTGTTGTTGTGGGTTCGACCCACGGTCGGCGCCAAATGTTGGGGGGTCGAAGGTCGGGATGCGACGTGTCGAAGCCCTCCAACGTGTTGTTGATGATGTTCAGCTTATTCTGGGTTATCGAAGGTGGTCGCGTCCTCCGGTTCAGCTCCGCGAAGCCCTCTTGATGCTCGGGGTCGCAGGTCGGAGGAGGCGGTGTTGGCGAAGCCCTCTTCTTGGCTCGTAGGCTCCGATCGAAGGTGTTCTCGGTCAGGTTTCCTGCAGTCCAGAGTGCGCGAAGCCCTCCTTTGCCCGCGGTGCCGGGCGAAGGGGTTCTCTCTGAGTGCGATTTGAATGCTTGTTACTTTGGCTCGTGGCCCCCAAAACCGATGTCCTTACAGAACCATCTCCCTCCATATTTATAAGGGGGAGAATGATCATATTTACAATCATGCCGTTGGCTGCTTTGACCTAGCTCTTGACCCTGGTGGTTAGGAGAAAGATCTGCTTCGCGCTTCTTTCGCTTTGCCTCCATGTCATTGCTTTCGGCTTCGATGCAGGCGCGTGTGCGACTTGGCCTTCGCCAGCTCCTCGGCCGGACGTATGCTTGTTGTCAGGATCCCAACAACTAGGTACTACCTGATTCTACACTCTCATTGAGGCGTAAACAATAACGTATGTAGCATTAAAACCCAAGGTCGCCAATAAACGGAGTTAAAGCCCAAGCCCACTAGGGGCATGATTTGTCTCGGTCAGGTTCAGTGAGCCCGCTTGCCTCTAGTGGGATGCGAGAATGACACAGTATGAAAAAACTATTGACCCGTACTGAAATAGGAACAGAAGGAGTACTAAGGGCGTGTCTAACAATAGACTCTTAGCTAACTCTTAGAATTGTTTATTAGGAAAAAGAATAGATAAAAAACAGCTAACTCTTCAATTGTTGCTTCTAGGTTACATCTTAGCTATCTCTTAGAATTGTTTAAGAATTAATGTGATGAGGCTGACTCTTGCTAACTCTTCTTCAAGAGTCAGTACTGTCGCATTTCTTTTATTTTTCAAATAAACAATTCTAAGAGATAGCTAAGTAGACTAGAAGCAACTATTGAGGAATTAGCTATCTCTTATGTATTCTTTTTCTTAATAAATAATTCTAAAAATTAGCTAAGAGAACGACAATTGAAAATGCCCTAACCTAACCTAATCTTGAGGAAGCTAACGCTACTGACCCGTACGCATGATGCAGGGGCGGAGGGCATGGTCGGTACCCGGATGCGATGTCAAAATTGGGGACAAATTAGGCACTGAAGTGGCGGCAAGGATTTGGCTTAGCAAAGTCGTGGCTGCTGCCCGTTCAAAAAAAAAAAGTCGTGGCTGCTGCAACTTCAACACGAGCCAAGCAACACCCATATTTCAAGAGGCAGCTCTCCAAATGTGCTCGCTTATTTGTCATTTCTACTGCTTTTACTGGGTCATGAGATGACTATGATATTGATTTATATAAATGTTGGCTCTTTTGTTTTAAAATGTCGACGACCAATTTGTAGACTAAGTTAACATTGATTTTCTTTTTAAATTATTAGTTACTCACTCTGTTCGAAATTATAAGTCATTCTAACCTTCTCAACTTTTCTGAAATTATAAGTCATATTCACTTTTCAATACACCTTTCCCTCTTCCGAATAAAATATTCTCTCTTTCTACTACACCTCTATCTGTATCTCTCTCCTCTTTGTTTTCTGTGCACTCACTTTTTCTACTTCTGCTTAATCTCCATGCACAGAGCCAAAACGACTTATAAAGTTCAACGAATGGAGTATGTTTTTTGAAAGTCACGTTGGCTCATTT
This sequence comes from Eragrostis tef, assembly GCA_000970635.1. NCBI lineage: Eukaryota > Viridiplantae > Streptophyta > Magnoliopsida > Poales > Poaceae > Eragrostis > Eragrostis tef. The sequence continues at coordinate 72,000 of LAPY01002446.1, forward strand.
ATTTCCAAATGTTTTTTTAGATAATGGGAAATAAAATTATCCCATCCTTGGCTTTGATGGTCAATTTGTAGATCAAGTTGGGTTGATCGAGCTGCTCAGATTTAATTAGTTCTAGAATAATCTACCAGTTGAATCTTGTGAGACGCCCTATGGCTAACGGAGGAAGAGTGAGTTTACGGTTGAGGCTATGCGTTCGTGGAGACGTACTGTTTCTCCGCCTTACCGATGATCCTACAGGAAAGATACAGACAAATGTCCTTCAGGGGAGAACGAGCACGAGTTGTATTGATTGGATATTAGCACGAGCACGAGCACGAGCAGAGGCCAAATGCATGTGTCATTCCTGCTGCTGCTTGGTCACGAGACGCCTGTACCGGTACTTTTTTTTAACCTCTTTTACTGGTAAGCTGCAGTATACGCACACCTACACACACCCATGCACATGGCCAGCCCTACAACTACACTCAGTGAAGAATGCGTCATTCGAGAAATCACTAGAAACTTTCAGCATCTAGTGCGCGACGAAAAGCGCCGTTTCCCTTTATGTCACCACGCATGGAGAGGTACCTGTAAATTTTAATCTGGGGACAAAACCCTGGTGAGGTCCCTAAGTCCGATCCGAGGATCAAACTCGGGTGGCCGCGCTCACCACTCGGGCTGCTGGCCAATCGAGCCGAGGCTCGTCCTCACCTGTACCGGTACTCTGGTAGTTGGCGAAAGCTCAGGTTGGAGAGCTCAGCACACTTCTGGTGAACATAGAGGTAGCGAGAGGCTGTAGTACTACTTGACGCGGCTGGTGGGAAATATACGTACTCCGTACTACTACGCGATGCCACTAATTATAACCTTCTACTAACAATCGATTCTGTGCACAATACGGACGTTAAGCTAACCTAACCTAAACTTGAGGAAGCTAGCAGTAAACTGTACCGATCCGTGCCGCATGATGCAGCACGGGACCGGCCGGTCATTTTTGAATACGCTGCAACTGACTCGCTGCCAGCTGATTCTTCCCTCCCAGGACAAGACAAGCTGCAGTTGTACTACTCCACGATTACCAACTGAAGCAATGCACCGAACAGACATGGACACAGCGTTCTCCACGGACAGAGGCGACCCGTCGAGCAAGCAATCGGGACAAGGAACGATTACCATCAGAACGTCTCGTCTCGTGTAGTCGTGTAGCTGGGCCTGGGGCCGGCCTGCGCTGGATCTGTTTGTTTCCACGTCGCACTGTTGCCGCGCCAGCGAGTTTGCTCAATTGCTCGTAGCAGCGAAGGAGAAATGTTTACTTTAGCACTTAAATTTTAGAACCGTCTAAACAAAGAAAATCTAGTACTAAATAAAGTCTAATGACAAAACATTTTTACAGATAGATACATCTTTACGAGACGAATCTAATGAGTCTAATTAATCTATGTTTTGCTACAGTCATGCTACAGTAACATCGTCTAACCACGGCTTACTTACCCTCATTAGATTCGTCTGACGAATTAGACCAGAGATTTTACAGTTAGTTTTGTAATTAAACTTTATTTAATACTCTTAAATGATAAGATTCTTTTCTATAGACCCCTCTAAATTTTAGACCTCCTAGAAACAAACACCCCCCACCCCCCTAACCTGCACCTGCCCTGCACCTACCTCGACGCTGGATGACTCTGATTGCTGCCGATCGCCGTGAGACGGTCTGTAGAACGGGGGCGCGCAGCTCCGGCGGAGGGAGACGGCCGTGGTCCGTCCGCGTCGGAGCTCGGGAAAAGCGAGAACATGACACGCGTGCTAGATAGAGAGAGATCATACCAGGCAAGTGAGCGGCTTGCCCATCAATCAATGACACGACGATGTCCAAGAAGTTACAGAGCGAGTTTTCCCTCAAAAAAAAGTTACAGAGCGGCCGGGTAACCATAACAAGGAGGGAAATGCAAGAAGAAGCAGCAGCAGCTAGAGAAAGAAGACGATACGGGTAGAGGAGCTAGAGGAAGATGAAGCACTCCATGGCCACGGAGGGGTTCTGGCCCAGCGCGCCCTCCTCCGCCTTCTTCCGCTCTGTGCCGCCGGCTGCTCTACGTCCCGGACGCGCGGCCTGGACCTCTCGGGGGTGTTGCTGCTCAAGTTCTCCCTCGCCGCCGCCCTGCGCGCGGCGCCACTACCCGCTTGCCGGTGGACGGGGCTGGGCGCCGGCGACGGGCGCTTGCTGGCCGTCGGGGACTCCGACCGCCGTCCCGACCGCTCGCCGGGGTCCCGCCGGCTGATCAGCGCGCCGGCGGCATTGCTGCCCGCGGGGAGCGACATCTCGGCCTCCCGGGCGGAGTGGCTCCGCCGGACGGCGCTCTCGGCGGCGGCGCGGCGCGCCGCGGACGGCGAGAACCGGCCGCTGCGGCACCCGAAGGCGGAGACCACCGCGGGCTCCCTCCGCGGCCGCGGCCCCGGCGGCGGGGGCGGCCTGACGAGGGCGACGGCGACCTCGCCCTCCCGTTCCCGGTTTGCTGCTTGGGCTTGGGCTTGCTCTCCTGATCCGGGGGCGCAGTCCTCCTGGCCCTCTGCGCCTTCTTCTCCGGCGCCTCGACGACCGCCCGCTTCACCACCTCCTGATCCAGCTGCTCATGTCCTCCCCCGCCTCCGGCCTTCGCCTTCGACTTCTCCTTCGCGACCGAGCCCACCGACGCGCACTCGCTGCCGCTGCACGCCTCCCCCGGCGGCGAACGCGACTGCCGCGGCGCCGGCGTCTCGGACAGCACCACCTCCTTCACCTCCTCCTCATCTTCCTCCTCCACCACCGGCGACAGAGCGTGCTCCTTCGCCGGCGGCAGCGGGGCGGCCACATTGCCCTCCCAGGCAGCGCCGGCGCGGGCGGCCTTCTTGCTCACGCAGCTGCCCATGGCGTAGCAGGTAGTAATGGCGGCGAGTGGCAGATGCGAGCGCAGCGTGGATGGAGTTGAATGCGACTGCATCTGCATCTGTGCAACCTCCCTGCACGAGGTGAGGTGGCCGGAGGGAGGGAATCGGATCATCAAGGCTGGAGTATTAATCTCGGGTCAACTACCTCCCCTCGATGCTGTAGCGGCTTTTCTTCTGCGCTCCGATCGAGCTGGCGCCATCACTGCTCTAACTTCCGAGCACCTGTTCCTACACCTTCATGCTGGGCCTTGGGGTCAGAGAGATGCCATGCCATGCGATCCTTGTTTCTTTTTTAGAGCGTCCCTAACGACGTGGAGTGAAGCTGCCTCTTAGCAGTGCCTAGAAAGAAATGGTAAAATAAGGGCCCTGCTAATTTTCAAGTGTTTGAAATCTAAAGTCCTTCTATGCACCACTCACACCCATTCAATTTTCATCTAATGGCTATGGATGCCTTCAGTTGATTTGCGTACAAATTGTCTTTGCATCATTTAACGGGTCACAAAATTCTGACCGGACGCCAAAAATGCAAATCAGACCCCAACAAAAAAATGAAAACATGATTTTGTGACAGAAAAAATGAAACTGTAAAGTTTGTATCTGTTACTTTGTTTTAAACAATACAAAAACTCTGTTATATGTTTATGCTGAAATTACTGTAACCAAAGCTCTGTATCTTTGTTGATATCAAACACAAATGTGTTGAAATAACAAGTAAACTAAGTTCTTGTTTCTGTGTGAATTGTTGTTGTTTGATGACAAAAGGAAATGTGTTTAAACTACAGAATTCAACATACTCAAAGAAGTATTCCAATATCAGAATCTTCTATGAAAATAAAGAAGATTTGGATGCTAAATGGGAATCAACAAAGAACAAAGTTGCACATTGGATAATAATAGAATATTACATATGAAACAATTTATCCATCAACACAAGAACACATATGCCTGTGAACAACATTTATAAAGCGCATTCATACTTATAGGTTACATAACATCAAACCTAGCATTACACAATCTGAAAAATAATTCATAATACATAAGACCAGCTGTTCACAATAAAGAAACACAATAGTTCATCCTAGAAACAAACTGACACACTTACTGCATAAGCCCAATCAAACTGAAACACATAGTGAACAGACTGGCTAGCAATACTTAGGAAACATTAGCTTCTGTTGTAGACATCAGCAGAGCAATCAAGTTCACTTACTCTCAAATAACTTATAAGTAGCTCCCTCAAGCTTGAGAACATCATTTACCTTGGCATTCACTCTATCTGATGCTTCATAACGAACAAAACCAACAAATGCACAGAACAAATAACCATCCATCTTTGTTGAATCATGCATGTCCTAATGGAATAGAAGAATAGTATTAATGATTTGAGGGAGCAATCATGGTAACAAATTAATTTAGATATAAAATAAAATAAAAGTCTGGCACAATGCAAATAGAAGCCTCAAAACTCTATATAATTCCATAGATTAGTTTATGCAATCCCTACATCACAGAACTGTAATGACAATAAACTCAATGGATATATGATATATTTTTGGTCTAATGCAAATTTAAGCGGCAAGATTTTGCTTAATACCAATACAAGGAGAAAAGATATACATTTAAGTGGCAAGTTAGGTTTATGTTATCTTTGAACCCACACCGTGAACACAAGGAGCAATCAGAGTAACAAACCAATTTAGATACAAAATAAAACTACATTTTCTTTGTATAAGAATTGCAGAAAACAATATCTGCAATTTCCATTCCATGCTTGTGCATGCACTAGGAAATGATATAGAACAAAAGAAATGTACATGAACTAAGACAATAGATGCTACAAATAAAGTTGTACATTGTGAAACTTTTCTAAATGTATCTATTTCTAAACATTTAAGACTAAAATGGCTTTAAGACTTCGCCTAAAAAAATGGCTTTAAGATCACTAAGTCGGTTTCTCATGCCCCAACTTCAACAACAAATCTTATATCCTAACTTCATATACCATACCAGATAGAAAATATAGTAATTACAATTGCTCTATTGATCAAATTACACAAAAATGAAATCTGCAATTTGTACTTCATGATTGTATAATTATATATGGAACAACAATTAGGTAAGAGATTGTACTAGGGAATACATCAAAACAAGATTAAGCAATTAGGTAACAGATTGTACTAGAGAATACATCAAAACAAGATTAATGCAATTAGGTAACAGATTGTACTAGAGAATACTCAACTATTTGATCTAAAAAACTACTTACATGCCACTGAATCTGATCTTGAAGAAGATAAGTAGGTCTTGACCAACCTGTATCATATAGATGTACAAAAAGGAATAAACAGATGTAACAGAAACACACATATCTGTTGGATATTCAAAAAAATGAAGCAAAGAAAAAAAACAAGTGTACCATTGCTGAAAGCCTGGAAGTCAATCTCGATTTAGATTTTGAATAAATAATTCTGGAAACAGGATATAGAGACTGAGAGAGAGAGAGAGAGAGAGAGAGATCAGCAAAAAGAAAAAGAACAAGAGACAATCCCAAGAAAATAAGAACATCAATGGAAACAGACTTTTATCATACAGGTACTATACTCATATTCACATCTAGAACTTTTGCAATGTACAATTGCTATTTTGGCTACTTCATTTTTTTTGCACTTACTGTAGTTTATAATTGCATAATATTTTTATGCAATTACCTGTTTATAAACATGCAATTAAAATATGCAGGTGCCTTAAGCAACCAGTATTGAAATGAAGGATTCCTCGAGGAGATGACAACTAGAATAATCAAAATCCTTTCTATGCTACCTGAACATTGGTGCCCGTGATGCCTTCCGCGCCCATCGTGCCGGCAAGCTCTGCGACAACAATATTATTCTAGCATTATGCAAACATTCATTTCAGGTTGGAAAGAAAAGAGCTCACTAAGGGCAAGCTCGCAGTCAAGCACCAACACATGAATTATGAGGAATATTGTACTTAACACATCATAAGATCATTGAGCTGTAGATAATTTTATCCTATCAGGGAACCTAGACCCACACCAACTACCAATGTGCTAGCTTCAGTAGCAATTTAGTATGATTCATAAGCAACACTAGTAACATATTTGGACGTGCTCAAACACTCATCTGTCTGGAAACATTCACCGACCCTCTTGCAAGGTCAAACTTCCAACATGTGAATAGTTCCCTTGGTGTGCTTTCATTTGATCAAACAGCATGCAGTCTTGAAGAAACAAAAACAAACTATATAGAGCAACAAAATGATCACTAATAAGGATGATAATACAAAAGAAGATCACTATAGCAATATCTAATTAACTAAGCCTCAATGCAAGTACCACAGAATCAAGCGTCAGCTTATTAAAAAAATCACAAGCCAAGGATCAGAAGGATACATTGAGGTAATAAAAAACCAAGCAAAACTTCTAGCATGCATTTGTTCTGCCTGAAAATATTAACATGCATTGGTACCTAAAAGAATACTGCACCGAGCAAACCAAGCAAGTAATAATGGCAAGTAACAATGCCATCAACATCTCAGTGGACTAAGCAAGTTAGCATGCATCGTGTTAATACTGTACAAAAAAAAAACAAATGAAATTAGCCTGTTCTAGATCTCTTGTCCAGATGGAAAACCAAATGCTCAACTTCTCACAAAAATGTTTCCTTAGCTTGCAAGCAGCATCCATGGCATACGGGCAATCCGACGCCAATGGGTGCCAAATTTCTAACCCCAACACAACCAAAGGCTGACATGACTAATATGCGCAAGAGTGAGACCAAATATACAAGGATACTAGTACATACATACCAATCTCTCATTTCAGTGTGGATCAGGAACTTGGTAAAGCAATACCTAAGGCCACCGAACCACGGCAACCGAACCAGACAACAAGGGACGTGCTACGGAACCAAATCTGAACTGGATCCAAGCTGTGAGCACTACGGCCATGGCTAAAAGAAAGTGTACTGAAGCAGAGCACCAAGATGCATGGCGCGACATTTAGTCAAACACATTGAGGGTGCTAGAACATCCAGTCCAAAAAGGGAGAGAGGAAATACGGGGACGTTGGGGAACTCACCGGTGTGGATTAGCACCCTGACGGTGACGAGCTGCATAGATCCACCACAGCATTAGCCGCTGCTGGGCCGGGCCGGCCTTTGAGGGTCGTGGTAGGATCTGTCGCCTTTGCGTACTGCAACCATGTTACCACAGAAGCTTCTGGTCGCCACTGCCTGTACCTTGGTCGATAAGGCAAGCAGAAAAACAAAATCATTCCCAGAGAGTTATCATGAACATTAGACATGGCTGAAACACATGGGGAAAATGGCTTCGATATATAAATGAGACAGCGCAATTGCATTATTATAAAAATAAAAATGCACAAATGAATACCTGCAACTACCGGTAACATAAGTTGCAATTGTAGAATGAAAACGAATACATAAGGACTAGAAGCTATATAGGAAGAAGTCATTTACAAAGAAAACATTAGTCTTCATCATTGATTTTTTATTTTTGAATTGTATGTATATTATCAGTTCACAATCTCTAACAGATAAAAATAATACACAAACCTTCGAGTACAAATAAACAATGCATACAGATTGCTACCAGATACTATACAAGTTATTAAATTGGAAAAGTTAAAAAAAGAAGATTGTACAACAGAAAAACTAAGCTGTTGTAAGAAAAACTGAAAACAAAACTAAGCTTCTACCACTGACTAGTATTTTTTCCTTAAATGACCAGGCAACAACAATTAGTAAACAACACTAGATTAGCAACTACCATATTATTTTAGGAAAGATGGTTAACAAACTTGGCTTCAGGAAATCAAGCGAGCAAGCAGACACGCTAACCGAAAACTAAGCAGGCAAGCAGCTAGATAAAATGATGGCATGCGACATCAATTAATTAGCAAGTTAGCTACTGGACAAACATTTGAATTCTGCGTAAAGCACAAAGCAAAAGAAAACAGAGATCAGTGCTAGCACTAGTCACTCACATACAGATTGATGCATACGAACAAAAAATGCAGACAACCATCAGCTCATCTTACTAGAGGCGCCAGACAAGATTTTTTCATAGAAAAACTAAGCAGACAAGAAAATAGTGATATCAGATATTGGCAACTAACTGACAGAACCAGAAACTGTTTGTAAATGGTATCGATCTCAGTGAATTCTATTCTTTTACCAGAGCAACAAGCTACAGCTAGGAAACTGCAGTCAAGAATTGATAAGCATATATGGGAACAGACTAGATTCTATAGCAGCTTAGCCTTACCTGCAAACAAACCTGAACAATCATTGTAAAAGTCGATGATACGTTTGCTGTTGTGAGCAATGACCGACCACGCCATCAAATTCAGACCTGAACCAGAGTAAATCAGAGCCACTGCAAGCTAGATCAGAGAGAAGTGATCCCAACACGATTACCCAAGACAACAGCTCGGTTGACTAGCAGTTTAAACCAAAACAGAACAAACAGATCATGCGACTCCCAGCAAAAGAAATCAATGAAGTGCCCAAATGAAACCAATGGGTTTTCTGTACCACCAGATCGGCCTAGCACCGGAAGACCTCCAAGACCAAAATCAAACGTTCAAGCACTTGATACAAAGGAAATATAGTAATATAAACAGGAAAGCTGATAAAATTTTGCACGGTATCCAAAAGTCATTTGGGCTCCACCTGTCATTGAATAAGCAGCATCCACTTAACCCGTTAGACGAGGCTGGGAGTAATGAGCAACTAGCGCTTGACGAAGCGCTAGCGACTCTCTTTCCTCACATCTTCTCTCTTCCACATGTGCAAATCCGACTCAGCTATCTTTGTCGATAGCCGTTGGGGACGGCGAGCTTCTGCTTTCATGCGTGCAGGAGATGAGAGCGACGAAAGATGCATGCAGGACAACGTGAGCCGAGGATTGGAGAGAGAGAGAGAGAGAGAGAGAGAGAGAGAGAGAGAGAGAGAGAGAGAGAGAGAGAGAGAGAGAGAGAGAGAGAGAGAGAGAGAGAGAGAGAGAGAGAGAGAGAGAGAGAGAGAGAGAGAGAGAGAGAGAGAGAGAGAGAGAGAGAGAGAGAGAGAGAGAGAGAGAGAGAGAGAGAGAGAGAGAGAGAGAGAGAGAGAGAGAGAGAGAGAGAGAGAGAGAGAGAGAGAGAGAGAGAGAGAGAGAGAGAGAGAGAGAGAGAGAGAGAGAGAGAGAGAGAGAGAGAGAGAGAGAGAGAGAGAGAGAGAGAGAGTGAAGAACAGAGGAGGCGGGGAGAAGGATGAGTGGATAAGAATGGAAGAGGACAACGGTGCTTGGTGATTTAGCTAGCTAGGCCCCACATGCATATAAAATACATAAAAATTTTGATTTCTCATATTAATTCATGTATATGAAATAAGATACATTTGTGCTTGGTAATTCTATGATGTTGTAACCATGTTTCTTTCTATCATTTATGTTTGATACATTTTCGATCAACGGCCACACAATGGTATACATAAATAAATTATAGTTGATCTTAGTTACAAGCATAGCATTAAATTGCCTGCAGTGAAGTAGTTTCTAGGTTGTATGACCTGTCTGCACATATGTCTGTATGACCTGTCTGCTCATATGTTACACATATGTCTGTTTGACCTGTCTGCTTATATGTTACAGACGACCCACTGTCTCTGGGTTGTACATGCCCTTATACTGCTACTTGTGGGTCTCATTTTAGTTAGCACTTTAGATCCAGTTACGATAATTAAAGAGAGGTGTAAAAGGTGAATGCACTGAAAATGAGAAGGAGAGAGATAGATATAGGAGTAATAGAAAGAGGGAATGTTGAATTGAAAAGAGAAAAAAATGTATTGAAAAGTGAGAACACAAATATCTTAAAAAAATAAATAAGACTAGAATGTCAAGTATTTTGAGACGGAGGAAGTAGCTTTGAGAGAAAGAGAGTGATGAATATACACATAATAGGCACACAACAGGTATACTCTGGTTCTCTGATGATGATTTGATTATTTCGGCCAAGAAGATCAATGAGAGTTCGTTGGAGCCCGTGTTGTTACGGATAAAAACGGGACAGAAAAATCTAGTTCCCATCCCATTTTGTAATATCATTTCTTTGACTTGCAAATAATATCATTTCTTTCCTATCATTTGTTAATTGTTTGGAATTTCACTGTCATATGACGAAAATGAGGGTAGTCGGGATTGAGATCCAACAATTCTTTTATGTCGTGTATCTTAGTGTCGGTGTTATGAAACCGGCCGACAAGTAAATTTGTATTCGGGGGCTTGACACTCGTTCTTGACGGGATTTCAGAGAATTTGGGGACGGCGGTTTATACTGGTTCGGGCGATCAAAGCCCTACGTCCAGTTCGAGAAGGATTCTTGCTTTCTGTAGAGGTGAAAGGCTACAAGGTTCGTGAGGGAGGAGAAGGACTCCAAGCCTCTGAGTATTGCGTGTGTGTGAGTCTCGTGTGAGTGCTCGATCGGTGGATCCCCCGTCCCCGTACGCGTGGCTTCCCTTTTATAGTCCAAGGGGTGAGC
>LAPY01002447.1:17501-27945 GCA_000970635.1 Eragrostis tef
GAAAAAGAATGGAAGTAAAACGAGTTGAAGAAGGAAATCAATTAAGGAGGAGATCGGGGAGGTGGGAAGGAAATCAGGCTTGCGTACAAGAGAATTCTTCAAACGTGATTGACAAGGCGCCCTCCTGCACGGGTCAACTGTTCAAAATATTTGGAAGGAGTAATTGACAACAACGTGATTTTCGGAAGGAGAAAGCGTCGTGGCCTAATCTCTTGTGGGCGCAGAGGTGGGTAAACTTTTTTCCGAGTGGGATTAGCGCCGAAAACGAGGTCTGAAACGTATGCAAATTGTGTCATTGATGACATTCGGGTGCCAATCTGTGACATGGTAGACCCATGTTTTTTAATCTAACGGCTGTGATTAAATGGTAGAATTTAAATCTTTGGTTGATACACAGGTAGGTAACATCTGGCAGGGTAAAACTAATTTTTCTCGCAACTAGTTTTTTAAAGGTTTAGATAGATTATCATGCATTTCACAGGCTATATATACCTGAGTATCCCACGATGAAGTATGTTCCGTCAGAAGCTTCAAAATTCAACTCCCGAGTTTGACACACACCAACGAAAACAACACCACGTCCGTATGATAATGGACAAAACCACATGATTTTTGTACCTACGGTAAACTTTCCCCGTTTGCTTACAGTATACCATACCCATCCAAACGCCAGTATACCTGTCACGATCATGTCAGCTCTAACTTGAGTATCTTTTCACACTGCTGCCGACAGCAGCAACAATCGTCAATCAGTCTGTACCGAAGTAGCGATCGCCATACTCTCCCAGTCCGGGTATGACCCGATATTCCTCATTCAATCCAACATCAATCTCTGAGGTTATAATCTTCAAACGAGGGAAGCGCTTACAGACACAATGAACTCCTTCAGGGGTCTGTTTATCAGAAAACTATAAACACACTGGCCAAATTGAAAAGAAATAAGTCACGGTAACTAATATATGACTCAGCTTAGGAACTTTACCGAGATGAGATTAAGAAAAATGATCCGGTCCTCAGGAACTCCTTTCCTTATAAGAAGTTCTATTGCTTGATTAGCTGAATTACCTGAGGAAATGACAAGACATGAAACTTCAGCCAATAGCTAAATAACCAGTATATCCATGGGAAAACTGGATACACAGCACTAACCTGTTCCAAGCACAGGATCTAAAAGCAAGACATGACGTTCAGCAATATCCATGGGAAGCTTATGGTATATGATCTGGATATAGAAAATAAATTAGATTTTTTATTCACGGTATAATAACGAGATGGATTATGTTTATTAACTTTTCAAGAAAACTTACTTGTTGTCCATCGTCTCCAACCCGATGTATTAGAATTTTACCAATTTTTATCCCCTTACAACAAGCACGCAAAGCATTTTCCATGCTTTCACCACTGTGTATAGATATCAATAACGTGCAATAGAAAATGAGAGAACAGCGTCACTTATTGCAAGTGATTTAATTGATAACATATAGCTAAACAAAAAGGCAAAGCGAGGGAAACCCATAAACTAATTAAAGAGTATCATAAATACAAAATGCTTGTAAAGTCAAACTGTTAAGAGTGATCAATAACGTACTACATAAAATATATCAGAAATTATAGTTCTGTAATCAGGACTTGAGAAATCTTTGCAATACCATAAAATGTAACAAAATTTTCCTTTTAGGAAAAGCATTCCAGGCTTACCTTCGAACAATAGACACTCCACAAAGCTTCTTGCAGAAGTCAACTCCAGTATAAGTAGATCCTGTATACGAAATAACAATAATGATGCAAAAGTTTGTAAAAATTCAATTGCTTATGCTAACAAAAAAATATGAAAGAAGGTTGTTCTACAAGAAATGACAGTAATACAAAGTAGATAGAACAATCAACCGAACAATCGTTAATAAGTCAGTGCTTCCAATTCCAGAAGATTTTGTCTCGCCAATACATACGGCAAAGGAAAAATGATGCACAGCAGCTATGCAATCTGCAGACTCCTTAGCAGTAAGCTATACCATATGTCTACAATTAATCTAGTAGTTGATGATATGGGAGTTAAGTGTGTGACATTTGAAAGGGGCTGATACCAGCTTTTCAACCATCAATTTTATTATTTTCTGCAGCAAAGAACATTTAGTAAATGAACATCAAACACCCCTTGATTGCTCATTACATAAATAATGAGAAAAACCAGCTATTCTATCTTGATGGTTCTGGGGAAGACCACATATTTTGAAGAGATAATTGCAAATATCATGCTCTTACAATGGTATAATTCAATTTTACCTAACCACAGATGTCTATATTAGAAAGCTCATTTGAAGCAAAGAACTCAGCAACTCTGACTCAACTATGCCAAATAATTTCCTATATCACAATCTGCATAAACTAAATATAAAATAAAGTAAAAGAGTGTACAACAAAAGGTCGGAGTCAAGCATATACCTGTTGGTGTAACAACCTGCTTCTCAGTAAATGGCAAATGACCCAGACCGTGCTCAACTACCTACAAGACATTTGTCGTACAAACCATGAATTAGCATACCATTAACCAGATTTCTAGCTCTGCAACCCAAACTGTCTGATGATTTAAATAAGTCAATAGAGGTTTAAAAAAAAAACAAGGGCACTACCAGACGAATCAGCCGATCTGAGTAGAAAACGAAGTCAGGAGTAGTGATGTTCCTGTCGCGAATGAGGGTATGCATTCCTCGTATCTGTCCAGATGAATCATCAACAGCATCACGAATTTGGAAGTCTAAGTAACATCATAAGGCTTAAGAGGAACAGTGTAAGTGTACCTGGAAAGTTGTGTGAACGACATGGATATTTGGGTAAATTTTGCACAAGTCATGCTGCCCAAGTTTTGTACGAATATGTTGCACAATTAAATCAACTGCAACATGGTTATCTCCCCCTCTTGGTATGATCACATCAGCATATTTCTTGGAAGGCAGGACAAAATCATCAAATGCAGGCTTCACAAACCTCCCATACTAATCATTTCAATAGAAACTCGTTAGAAAGTGTCGTGTTCTATATAAGATGAAAGCACTATATACATTATGGAGATATTTTTACTGCGTTCAAATAGCATAAATTTAAATAAACGTATGCTAAAGACACCAAGTCTGAATACCTGCTCAAGCACTGAAGTAACATCTCGACCTCTTTCAATTGTATCACGCATTATACGTCTGGCAAGCCTAATATCAGCATCTACATGGATGCCAAAAAAAAAATGGGGAAGGAATCAAATATATATTACTAACAAACAAATCAAAGTACATCACATTCTTGAGCAGCTACTTTCTTCAAATTTCACCATGATATCAATAAGCACATACTCCCTCCGTTTTCTTTTTGTTGACGTTAGGACAGCAGGATTAGTGCAAATCTGCACTAATTCAGCTGCCGTAACATCGACAAAATAAAAACGGAAGGTGTAGTTAATAAAGGGAAAAGATACGAACCTGTGTCGACGAAAATTTTCATGTCCATAAGATCACGAACCCTTTGATCATGAAATACTAAAATTCCCTCCAAAATGATAACATCTGACGCATTCACCTAACAAAAAAATGATCAGAGAGTTCAGTTTTAAAGAGAGTTTAAATGAAAATAATTTTTTTATCTCATTCGGGCAATTATGGCTTGAAACTGAGGTCACAAGACCTTTGTAAATGGTCGCAGGTAGACAGATTAAGGAGACATCACACAATTTATTATATGAACCCTTGTATATATCGCACATAAACTAACCCCAATGGGACCGCGAATTTCTACTCCCAGTATAGTATAGTATATATATAGCTCATTTGGAAACAAACACGTTACAGTGTGACACAGTAAAGACCTATTACAAATGCAATAGATTGACGACAACGTATAGAAGAGGAAATGACAAAAACAGAAGTGCAATAATATTCACTTCAGACAAAAACTATTCCTTAAAAGTAACACACATGATATGTCGCTGATTGATCTTATCTCAATATTTTACATTAAATTTCAGTCAAAAAAATATTTTACATTAAACCGTATACAAATTAGATCATAAATGATAAAGGCAGCTCCAATGTTTTGTCTAAGGAGGTGCTAGAGATGTGAGAGAAAACGATTCACTGGTGCAATACACTGGAGCCGGGGTGCTAGCTTAGCACAACAGAGCATCAGGAGCCTAAATTTGCACCAGGTGCTGAAAAAAGAAAAATATTATCTCCTGCTGACGTTGGCTCCCGATCAGCTCAAAACGCTGCAACACTAGCCAAAAGATGAAATATTTTAGCCTCAACTGGGCTCATTTTAGGCGGTGCCACATTTCTACAAACTAGAACATGTTTTGCTAGCTAGGCTTCTCTCGACATGGCCTTAGCCCTGCACCTCCTCACGACTAAACGTTAAAGTTGCCCTAAGGGAATAGCTGTCTCCACATCAATGATTGATTAACAATTACTACCTTTCTAAAGCTTTCAGAGCATCGTCTGTGGTTCTTAAAATCATATATAGGAATGTTCACAGATTGCCCACGTTTCAGCTTTCCCATGCATTCTAGAAGTTGATCTGTATCAAATGCATCTGCAAAAGGAAGGAAACGAAACTTTGTAAAGTGAGTTTCTGAAGATTAAAAGTAGCACAGACTTTCATAATGCTTGCAGGTCAAGTACCAGGGTGATCAAAGTTGTAGTCCTGCACATGCTCAGATTGTTCCTCAGTTAAACCACGGTAGAACGAATCCTGCAAAATTGCAGCCGAATTGAATTGTAAAGGCTGTTTCAATCCACTGGATAATATATTCCACAGTTGGATGCCATTTAGAGTATATGTAGATTTATGCACATGTCATAGTTAATTTGTGGCTTGCTATCTCCTTCTGCCACTAATATAGTGCAACATAATGTCATGTCTTAAACCAATGATGACTCCAGATGAAATGCAACTTGCAACCACCCAGATCAGCATCCAACCAATAATACAAGACGCACCTCTTATTCCATGGTAAACACAACAAAAATGATTGAATGCAGCTGCAACTTTGTGCACTGTATCTCAAAGTAGCATTCTTCGAGCTTTATCGGCATGTTATGTAAACAGCGATTCAAGCAGATGCATACCTGTCAATCAAGTATGAATGAACTCATGCTGCTTCATATAACATGCTGTTTGCAAGATTTTCTTGTAACTTTGGGAGTTCTAATAAATGAACAAGTCGCCTATTTGCCTTACATAAACTAAAAGGTATATTCATGTGACCACATAAGAATTGCTTAAACGAACTGAGTGGAGACATCGAGAAACAGTTAGAATGCATCTGGTACACTGAAGCTACATTTAAGACAAAATGCCAAGTTAGTACTCTAGGCATGCCATTTTTGAAAAATTCAATCAGGTGATGTTCTGCTCAGCCGACAGAACACCTAATCGATTCATCCAACTTTATGCTAGCTTCAGGCTTCAGTACAGCAAAAGGTTGGAATCACAAGCACCTTCTTAGCAGTTGTCTTGTTTTACCGCTTGATCGCCGACAATTGTGAAAGTGCAATGATATGTTTTAACAGACAACCAAAGCCTATGATTAGTAATACAAAAAGGATCTATCCAAATTCAGAGCAAGATTGTTCTGACGCACCAACAACTGCAATTCTTGTATCGAGCGAAAAGTTTGCACCACTGACAATGCTAAAATTAAAACTCTCGCTGAATCATAGGTACATAAATAAAACATTCAAAAGGGGATAATTGTACTAGTTCTCTATAGAAACATTTTGATATCGGTGCCGCAGTATTGACGAAAGGCGAACAGGCTCAGAACCGGAATACGCAATCCGAAAATTCACACCTGGTTGACCAACACGACGCGGTGGTCGTGCAGCTGCTGGATGATCATGTCGCACACCGTCGTCTTCCCCGACGCCGTCCCTCCCGACACCCCTGCAGAACAAACAAACGCCCCCGCACGGGGTACTCAAAAAACGAGGACCAGGACAAGCGGAAATTCCGAGCGCGAGAGCCAAGCCGCAGGGCGGCCGCAGCGGGGCGAGGCGAGTACCTATCACGAAGGGCTGCCTGGTCCCGCCCACCTTAGGGGACGCGAACCCGTTCGCCGCCGCCGCCGCGTCGGCCGTGCCGTTGCCGTTGGCGGGGGGGGGGGAGTTGGGGAGCGAGGAGGAGGAGAGGCGGCGCGAATCGAGGCGGAGCCCGCTGAAGTGGGGCCCCACCGCCGAGTCCATGACGTCCGCCGTCGTATTCCCTCTCACCGGCGCCGCCGTCGCCGGCGTGCTGAGCTGGCGATCGTTTCGAAGCTCGGAGGTTTTGACACGGGGAGGAGGTGGGGTTTGGGTGGGGGGAGTTAGTGGGGAAGAAAGGCTGCGTGGATATTGTTTATGTAGACCGCTGAGTGGCCCGCGAGGCGGGCTTACCACGTGGTGCAGGAAGGATGGGTGCAGGGAAGATGGCGCAGGCGGGGCCGGACGGGAACCAGCTTTTGTTCCGTGGCCGCTTATTTTTCGCTGAGAAGGGGAGAGAGAAGCATTTCGCTGTAGGCCGGGGAATATGAAGGGTAGATTCTGATGCGTTCCTGGCTTTGAAGTTGCTGGTCCAGATTGGATTTCTCTTGGAATTTTGTGTGTGCCCCTGCATGTCCGCAATTAATATTTCTGTTTTTCTGTGCAATTAATGTCCCCAGAGGATTGAAATACAGTACAAGAAGCATGCATGGCTTGTTACAGTACAAGGAGTGTAGTACATTTGAGAAAGTAGTGAAACGAAATTCTTTTTTTTTTTGCGAAAGTATTCAGCGTCGAGTAATATCTATTAGAATGAGATGCTCAGATGTTAAAAAGTGATCTGCCTTAAAAATGCAGCATGAGATACGCATCAGTTGTCAAACTAGACTATTTGCACAAAAAAAAGAGGGTCAAATTAGACGGTACTGGTATTTTGATTCCTCGTGGCGCAGGGAGTATTTTTAGTAGCAGCAATCGATCCAGCCTTGATGTTTCTTTGTGCCGAAGGGATCCGATTCAAAGGAACAAATAAATTATGACTCGGCATAGCGATGACTTGCTTCATTAGCTCATTGCCTGGCACTCTTGGCATTGAGGATAAGATCAACGGAATAAAACATCGACCGAATTGTTTTCTAGTGCGCGTTTGTATGCATCGATGTGGAAGGAGGTATTCGACCATATTTTCAACAAAATATATGAGACGAAGCGACTCCAACCTAACCAGATCAGGCCGTTGTATGTAACTGCACACATGGAAAATTTTAGAGCTTATTCTATCTGAGACCAGAACCAGGTCAAATTGTTTAACCGATGGAGAGCAGGTGCGGTTCAATAATTAAGCGATTTAAAATGCACGAATTCAAGAAAAAATAATTCTAAAATGTTAGGACCTTACCAAGTCAAGCAACCCCATATGATTTGAGGAGCCAGGGTTAACAATAATACGTACTGAGCGGACCGGGCATGACTTTTGATTGGGACAATGTGGACCGTGCTGAGCCTGCATGACGAGCTTTGCTTGGACCATATAATGGGCCAAACAAGACCAAATCGATTCACATCGGCCTTTTCAGCCCAGTCGCGGTTTTCGGCCAGGCCTCCCGTCTCTTCCCATGGCGGCAAGCCTTTGCGGCTTTGCCTAATCAGAAGGCACGGTGGCCTTCATGGCGGAGGTGAATGACCTCGAGTCAGATGAAGCCCTATGTCACCTACTAGCTGCTGTAGTATTTGTGGGATGGATGATTCCTGGAGGCACTCGATGCTTGAGTGTAATATGTCTAAATGTGTCTGGGCATTGGAGCGAGAAGATATTATTGAGTTTTTGTGCCAGATCAGCGAACAGAGTGCGTGAGGCTGGCTTTCAGTGGTGATGAAGCACCTCTCGCATGGGGACCTGACTCGAGTGGTAGTAACCCTTTGGGCGATATGGCATGCACGACGGAAGACTATCCATGAGAGTAATTTTTAGAGCCCGCTCTCGACACATTGTTTCATCGATCGATATGTGTCAGAGCTGGAGATGTCGTTACCACTAGTGAAGGAGAAGAGCAAGAACCAGACTATATGGCCTAAGTGGATTCCTCCCCCGTCAGGTCTTGCAAAGGTCAATGTAGACGCTGCTTTGTCGAAGAATCGCAGTATTGCAGCATGCGCAGCGGTAGCCCGAAGCGAAACTAGTGAATTTCTGGGAGCGTCGGTCGTTGTTATGGACGGAATCATGAATGCGGAAGTGGCGGAAGCCATTGCCTGTCGTGAGGGTATGGCACTTGCGAGAGACATAGTCCTACGATGCTTTCGTTTGGCTAGTGATTGCCAGATGGTTATCAGGAACATCCATGGAGAAGAAATGGGTCAATATGGCCAAATTGTTCGTGAGATCAAGGCAAGAGAAAATGACTTCTCAAAGGTCGAGTATGTCCATGAAGGTCGGAGATCAAATAGCGACACACATATCTTAGCACGTAGTTCAATCTACAATTCTGTTGGTAGATATGTGTGGTTCTTAACGCCACCGGACGGTGTTTGTAATTTTTATTCCCTGATTGATTAATAAAGGGTGGTGTTCCTCAAAGAAAAAAAAAGATGTAACATCCCGGCTCCCTGGGCTGTCGTTTTTAAGAAATCTAATTTCTCATTAACCTAAGCTAGGAAAATTTGAGATAAATTAGATGGAAATTTCCTATATAAAATGTTAATTTGACTCTTTTTGGCTTTGATAAATAAAGTTTGTCTTGATTTTGATTTGAGATGTTCTTATTTGAGTTTCAAATATTTAGAGTTGGTTTCCTTGTTTGAATAATAAAAGTTATATTTGTTTGGGATCTTTCAATGTTGGAAAATTTTGTTTATGCATGCATGTCATTTCATACTGCACGTCAATTTGTTAGATTTTGCGTGGGAGTTTGGCTTTGCCAAAAATTCCCAAAACCTTTTCACGGTTAGGAATCACAGTAAAGTAATTTCTGTGAAGTTTTAATGGTTTTTGGAGCACGTTTGAATATGTAGAAAATTCGCCGTTTGCCTCTGCCGTTAGAAAATCTGAAAGGAGTCGAATGCTAAGTTGGGCTTGGCCCATTTGGAAAATAGAAAACAGAAAAGGAAGAAACCTACCTAGCTCAGCCCGTTTAGCAAAGGAAGAGGAAAAGAATTACCTTGGCTTGGCCCGTCCAGCCCTGCTGCGGCCCAAACTAAACCAGCTCCTCTGGTCGTCTTCCTCCTCTGTACGAAGTCAAGTCGCTGCCGCCGTCCAGCCATCACCGCATCGCCATGCCAACGCCGCCCATTCCCCGCCCTGTACCACAGTGGAGATGACGAACGGGTTGACGAGTGCGCCGCGATATTTTCTCTGCCTTCCTATGCACGCCAGGCTTCTCCAAGCTTATCTTCTCCTTTTCCCTTTTCTCGTTTCTTTGGCTTCCACTGACAGCCATGGCCATCGACGAGAAACCGCCTCTGATTCCTATAAAAAGAGCTGTTGAACCTCTCATCCTCTTCCTTTTGTTTCCTTTATCCTCTAAAGCTTAGCCATGCTCACCAAAGTTTCTGGGATTCGAAGAATTCCTAATTTGTCCCCATTCCGGCCGCCGCCGTCATTGCCGGAAATCGGAGCTTCTATGGTGGGTTTCGCGCCCTTCATTCGTTTGTAAAACACCTCTAGTCCTAGCTAATCCATTTCCCCTTTGTTTTCCTCAAGTTTTGGGTGGAGGAACCCCGTCACCGATCGCTGCCCTTCTTCGTCGCGCGGCCATTGCCTTCGCCGTGCTGCCGCTGCAGTCCATCCCCGGCGATGAGACTACCACCGGAAGATAGCTGTGGTCCTCTCGAGTGAAGTTGTCCGGCCCCTGCTCGATCAGCCCAGCAAAGTAGTGGTAATTGCTAGGTCGTTGATTTGTACAGAAAGATTTCCTTCCAGCGTGTTGCACTTGTAGAAAAATTCAGCAACGTCCTGTTGAATGCTAGGGACACATATGAACGTATTCATTCTCTTTGTCCATGCTTTTGCTCTAGAAAACAATATACTTCACATGTCCTGCTATTTAAAAATACTAGGTTGTACCTTAATGTACTTTAGGACCCTTTGCCATTAGTTTTCAGTGTTAAATCATAGGAAACGTTGAGGATGGATGTTTAACTGGATGCATACATGTTTCTTATGAAAATTGTATAATTCTTCCAATCAGAAATAGTTTGGATATTTACATAATAGTTACGATACAATTGCTATAAGTAAAATATATATATAGATCTCATCCTAATCACCACATGTATGTGGCTACTAAAATGGTAGATTTATACAAGTTTTACTTTGAGTGTTAGATTAATTAGTCCAAGTAAATGAGCATATTATCTATGCATGAGCATATAGATTTATTTACATCTTGTACACTTGCCTCTTAGTTACAGTAAATTAAGTGTTAATCATGGATTTCATGCTCTGG
>LAPY01002448.1:24855-39921 GCA_000970635.1 Eragrostis tef
CCCAGAGGGGTCACACAGCATGACACATGCGCTGGCACTGGACGCACGGACGTGGCTAAGAGAGGATGTTTCTGGATTGGGGTTGATCGACGAGGACGTCAATCTTCTTTCTTTCTTTTTTTTTGAGAAATACACAGTACAACGCAGACGCTCATAACACGCACGCACACTCACTCCTATGAACATACGTACGCAACTCTATTCCTATGAGCATCTCCGAAGGACTAAGCACCCGACACATCTGGAGATTCCTAAAGTCACCAAAGGCGCCTCGTTGTCGACGGGAACGCCGCTTACCACGCATCGGAAGTCGAACCCAGGACCTCAAAAGTGTTCCTTAGGTGCCTTAACCATTAGGCCAAGACCCCTTTCACAGACGTCGATCTTCTAAGGGGGTGAGATTGTAACATTCCGGCTTAATGCTTAATAGAATTGATAGAATACTCATGTCAACAAGTTGCAACTTTTTTTTTCGAAGCTCATCTCGAAAGAACTCTGAGGTTAAGCGTGCTTGGCCTGGAGCAATTTCAGAATGGGTGACTGACCAGGAAGTCGTTCCCGGATACGCACGAGTGAGGACAAAATACGTAAAAAAGACATGTGTTGGTCTATGAGAGAATTCTTAAAGTCCTAAAGAGCTGCCAGGTGTGCGGGCCCAGCCTGGCGGGACGCTACATGTACCAAGATGTTGCGAAATAGCATCTCAGGCAGCAATAACAAATCAAGTAAATAATTCACCCTGAGATATTGTACCAAGATGTTACGATGGTTTCTTAAGTAATTCAACTTAAATACAATGCACACGTCTGAGTTTCCTCCGTACGCTTTTGGCTGGGTAAACAAAAACAGCCGCATATCTCAACGAACTCAGAGAATGAAGGATTATATGAGATACTAGTTCAACATGAGAGCGCAAATTGTATATGGGCGCCAAAGTTTTCTATCTTTTTTTTTAAGGACAGCTTTGCTTATAGAATACACACTGACACATAAACACACACCTCACACACGCACCCAACACCACACTCACACACCTATGCGCAAATTAAATCATACATTTACACTCACACATGCTTGCCTTGAAGAGTTGGTCTCGGATACTAGTTCTCAGCACGTGTTGAGGCTACAGTCGTTTAAAAAAATTCCTCCAAAATTCGTTTCCGAAAGAGTTTGAACCTAGAACCTCCTACCGAGGCTGAGGCTCTGATGACAGGCCTGGTCGCGCCAAAGTTTTCTATCAAGTGTCGGACTTGGGTTGGATTTGGAACTCGGCTCTCCTCCGCAAGTTTCCCATTAAAGAATATTAGTGCGCTAAGATCATATAAAATCTTTCTTCAGTATTTGCTTTGTTTCACTCCCTATAAAAAGAATGCTGGGCGCAGTTTCCACTTCCCTATAAAAAGAAAGACATGATGATGTCTTTTCATAAAAAAAGAGACATGATGTCATATACAATTTTTGCAGGTAGAGGTGAAAACGGACGAGAACGGTCAGAAAAATACCTTAGCCATTTTCACTATAACATTTCATTGGTCAGATGGAAAAGAAAACAGAAAAGGCGGGAATGAACAAACAAAGCATAATCGGTTAATATGCCGATAACGATCCGGCATTCGGGACAACAAAACGGACCAAGGGACATAGTGTTGGCATTTATGTTCTCGTAAATTGATTGATAGAAAAGGCCACAAATACTTCACTTTATAATTATTTCAACATCCTATTAAATGTCTTATAATTTATGACTACTCTCTTCATTTTTAATTATATGACACCATTGACTTTGTTGTTGTTGACAATATAGATTTAAATGAATTCATCATAAAAATATTTTAAGATTAACTTATACACTTAACTATTTACATAAATATTTATATATAAGACAAATGGTTAAAGTAACCAAAAAAATCAACGAAGTCATATATTAAAAAATGAAGGGAGTATTGTGTTATCAATAATATACTTTAGTATTAATAAAATTCTCTTTTGACAAAAAAATTGTCACAAATATGGATTTAGCACAAAAGAAATTGCTGACTTCGCGGTGGATAATCATTTCCAAAGGGGAAAAAAAAACTTCGCGGGGGATAATCCATCAAGCACAAAACCCAGGAGTACACAACTTTGCTTGGCCCCATGTCTCAGGTCTCCCGTCTCACTCAGAGTCACTCTCACACACACTTCAAGCGGCTCCAGCCTCCCCCGCTGTCCACCTAGCAGCGACAACGAGAATGGCGGCGCCGGCGCCGCCCCCGGCGCTGATGGAAGAACTCATCGGCGAGATCCTTCTCCGCCTCCCGCCGGACGATCCCGCCTGCCTAGTCCGCGCCACCCTTGTCTGCAAGCCGTGGCTCCGCCTCCTCTGCGACCCAGGTTTCCCCCGCCGCTACCGAGGGTTCACCGAGCGCCGCCCCTGCTCGGCTTCTTCCACAACACCCCCAACAGCGTACCTCGGTTTGTACCAACCGCCCGCCCCTTCTCCCTGCCAGATCTGGTTTGGAACAAGTGCGAGATAGTCGACTGCCGCCATGGCCGCGTGCTGCTCCATTGCTACAGAGCCGCCAACCTCATGGTCTGGGACCCCGTATCTCGCGAACTACAGTGTCTGAGGTTGCCGGATGACCGGTACATGGAACTTTCTGCAGCGGTTCTTTGTGCCTTGGAGAGCTGCGACCATCTTGATTGCCACGGAGGCCCGTTCCTTGTAGTTTATGCGGTCACCAAACCCTTGAATGAGGAGATATTGGCACGCCTGTACTCATCGGAGACTGGAGAATGGAGTGAGGTGGCCTCAGTTCAGGTCACTAGCGGCTCCCGGCTTATGACAAGAGCTAGTTTACTCACCAGAGATGCCCTCTATTTCACCCTTCATGAACCCAACCACATTCTCAAGTATGATCTTGGTGCACGGAGCCTATCAGTGATGGACCCACCAGTTCAGCACATGGTGAACATTGTCCCCATCATGGCAGAGGACGGTGGTCTAGGAGTGGCTGGTGTGGAGGGCGATAGCCTCCACATATGGTCGTGGAGGGCCTTTTCTGATGGTATTGCAAGTTGGAACGAAGACAGGGCAATCAAGCTACAAATGGTGCTCCCTGTTTCTGTTAGCAGCGTTTTGAAAGGAAAAAATGTTGTGCTTTGTTTCGTAGAGAATGCTGACATGATTCTCATAAGCACAAGTGATGGCGTCTTCACCTTTGAGATGAAATCCAGTCGGATCAGGAAGGTCTTCAACTTTGGATGCTTTGACACTGTCTTTCCATTCGTGAGCTTCTTCTTGCCGGGTACACAAAAGTATACTGCCAGAAGGTAATAACTCTTTTGGTTTGGTAAATATTTGTTTTAGTGCACAGAAGTATGCAATCCCATATGTTGCTTGTTTGTGCAGTTTGGTTCAACTTTTTACTGGGCACATCTACGAGATTAGCGAAAAAATGCATAGGGACTTATTTATAACTAATATCTTTGAATCTTTCTATCTTTACGTCCAATGTGATGCACTTGTTTCAAAAGTCAAATTCAATCATCTGAACCGTCAAAATATGCATTTTGTCTTTTCACTTTTGCAGGTCACCTAGCGGCAGGTTGGTGTGGTATAGCAAGTACTGGTGAAGATTTGTGATCCAATTTAATTGAGAATGCTGCTGTTGGCATCCGGCAGGCCTGATGCTTGAGTGATGAAAGAGTATGTTTTTATGGTCAAGTAGTACTGTATGATTGTGTTTGAGTATCATTGTCTGTGCTTTACATTTCTGCTTATTTGAGACCATAAGTATTAGTTAGTGTTTATCTCATGCTTGGCAAGCCCGTTGGAACTGATGTATTTAACCAGCCTTTCTTTTTGCCGAACAACAATTCCTTGTTGATATGGGCCATGGGGACCATATTTGGTATTGTATGATGATACTATATGGCCAATTATGATACTATCTGGCCAATTGGTAGTTGATAGTCTCAGCACTTGAATTCGGTCATAGAAGTAATATTTAAAGTCATGCCCTTAAGTCATTTTTTTTGTAAAACATGGTTTGCTTGGCTGCTCCATAGACTTGGTGATACCTTGAAAACACATTGAAACATGGGTCATTATGCTATGCTGAATACTTGAAGAAATGACAAGCTAATACAAATATGAGTGTGCAGTGGAACCAATGAGTTATCTTTTTTGCCCCAACCAAGCAAAATATAAGCAACTTATTGGCATTAAGAATGAGTAAAAAATTATATTCATATTATAAGATGAAAGTCAATGAAAGTGAAATTTCGAATGCTGGTTGGTCAAAGGCCCTATTTTGTGAGGGTGCTGTGGGAGATACTTCTATGTGGAGTTGAATGTATTGATAATGAACCGGACCCATCTGGAGACAGTGAAATCTTGTGTGTTTTTTGTGAAGTCACATCACATTTTTAGGTCGATGATTCGATCCTAGACACCAGAGAACTGATCAGCCGATCAGATCGACAAGTCAGTTGATTAGGACAGACTAGTTGATATAATCATATAACCGATTAGGTTGCATGGTTGTCCTGTCCCGCAGTGCCCGACTAGGCTAACATCTTCACCTTGTTAGGCTAAAGTTGATACTTCCATCCCAGGTCCTTAGATCTTGCATGCCTCTTAGGATTGTAAGCTAGAGAAGCAAGTTCTGGTGGCACTTTAGCATCTAGAAATGCAACATTTTCGTCCCTTGGAGCTGCACTACCAGACACTCAAGTTGGGGATGCAGCAACACGGTGGACGTGGAGTGGAGGACGAGTTGGGTATCTTCGTCGCTAGGAGTTGAGCACGGGAAGATTGAGAGAGGGTGACACGGCAGGCTTGAGAGGGGTAGCAGGAGGGAGGTGAGCACGGCGACAACCCAGCCTGGGTGAGTGAAAATTTCATTCTCCCGCTCCAGCTATGGCTGCCGCCGGTGCATCTAACAGAGGAGCAGGACAAAGGGGCAGATCTCTCTATGGCTCAATATACCGTTGCCCAGTCCTGTGGTGAGTCGCGTTTAGTCATCGATTAGCTGGACGGCCAGGCTTCTAGTAATACATAATAAAGCAAAAGGTTGTCGAAAAAAATTCTTCTGCAGACCTGAAACAAACGGTTTGCTTCAGAAACACAACAGTTGGCGACACACCATCGTGATTATTCCTGTGCTAGCAGTTTGCATCAAAGCAGAGGATATTGCTTCCCGTTCCAGCTTCACCGCCACCCCTTGTTTTTTCACGGTGGAACTACACGGCATTCTCCTATTCAATCCGTTCTAAAATGTAAGTTTCTTCGTCTCTTCTTTAACGTTTACTTGCCTCTTATTATGCGTAAAAGACAAGGCATATGGATGTTTACTTATATTTTAAGACAAATTTCATAAACAGTTATGATTCAGGCGAATCTAAGCATTAGAAATACTTATATTTTGAGACTGTAAAGAGACGGATGTAGAGACAAAGTAATCTCTACATCTGGTTTGGGCCGAGTAGGTTAGGGACAAGTCCAAGAATAATATAAATAATCAAACTTTTTAAGCATAATGGAACTCGTGAACGACAACGCGCCAAAGGTAGTGCATCATAGAGCGTACATCGTACCGGAAGTTCGCTCACTTTTCATTTGATCTCAACTGCGTGAAACGCATATGATTAGGTTTGGAGAGCTCATTCACCAAAATAGGTCTCCATCACTTGGCATCAATGGTAGCGTAATGCATTTCTGTATTTATGAAGAAACCTAGTGTTAAAGTTCATAGCTCTTTCAGGAAATAAGAGTCCAATTTTATTATTGACGCCTGTCACAACAATAACAGGAATAATGGACCACAGCAATAAGGTTTCAGAGGTCGAGGCTCACCCCAAACATCCAAAATACCTAGAAATTTCGGTTCAAAAAAAAACCTAGAAATTGAAGGGTTTTGATGCATGGACGTAGAAACGCAGATATACTATATATAAGGCAAACTGAAGCATTACTCTGCACTTCGACAATTTAGCTCGGCTCCATTGGCAAGGATTTAGGCTGTTTGCCTCACCTCATACTGGTGGCATATTCTCAACGGAGTGTCCTCAGAAACAGGCCTCTCCTCAGACCAAAGCTCCATGTTCACATCACCGGTTCCCCAGTGCACCAAACATTTGCTCACCTGGCTGGGATCAAAACGGTTTACCAAACTCAGCCCAGCACACTTGTCCACCAGCATCCATTCCCCTGAGCGTTCAGCAAAAGAAGCAATTAAAGTAAATGGATTAACAGGAATGGGTAACGGCAGTGGTGAAAAAAATATTAAAATTGTGAGTAGAGTAACTTACCATTGGGCTTGAGGTCTCCCTCAAACAGTGTTTCTCCTGACTCTGGGGAGATCTCTTGCTTCGAACCATTGATGGCCGTAAAAGCAATAACTACCTCAGTTGGGTGCAGAAGAGTGAAAGTAGGATGAACTCGTAAGCAGACCAACCTTCAGAGGGAAACATAAAAAAAATTTAATAAGAATGACTCTAGCTATACTTTCCAAATATGCATTCTCAAATGCACGATCCGGAGGGCACAAAACAAGACATGATAATGAAGTCTTTTTTTTTTTTGGTCTCTGAGCTATTCCTGGAGTCTTAAGTCAACCTCTATATTTCAATAATACTTACAGCCCCTCTCTATTGAAACCAGCAATTTTCTATTTCACTAGGTTCTTATCCAGGTGACAGCCAGACCGCAAGTTTTTTCTCCACTGGCAGCCATGTGCCCATGTCACTGTACATTTGTACCTGCCTATGGGACTCAGCTGGCACTCAGGAAGCCCAGTGAGAAACCCAGTCAGTGATATAAATGGA
Organism: Eragrostis tef; assembly: GCA_000970635.1. NCBI lineage: Eukaryota > Viridiplantae > Streptophyta > Magnoliopsida > Poales > Poaceae > Eragrostis > Eragrostis tef. The sequence continues at coordinate 31,666 of LAPY01002448.1, forward strand.
ATAGTGTAGCCGCAGTCAGTGATATAAAAAAAAAATCTCCCTACCATGCGGTTGAGCCCAAGAGCCAGCATATGTATCATTTCAGTTCATATGCTGGTAATAGTGTAGCCGCATCGGCCGCCGTCGTTTGGCTCTCTGCACTCCGGTCACGGCACTCCGGTCATGAGGGTAGCCGCAGTCAGTGATATAAAAAAAAAATCTCCCTACCATGCGGTTGAGCCCAAGAGCCAGCATATGTATCATTTCAGTTCATATGCTGGTAATAGTGTAGCCGCATCGGCCGCCGTCGTTTGGCTCTCTGCACTCCGGTCATAGCACTCCGGTCATGAGGGAGGAAAAAAAATGAAAATATGGCTGGAGGAAGAGAGGGGCATTTTGGTCTTTGCACGGCTCGATTTCCCATTGACAAGTCAATAAATGGCAAATATGTGCAAGAATTGCAACCTAGATGGCACATTTCTCATTATCGTTTTTGCGATGGCAGATCCCTGATTAGGAACATTTGCAATGGCAAATATCTAATTAACCCCTGTGAGACGAGTCTTACAATACACTTGTATTAGTTTAACAATTGAACGGCCCGAAGTAAACACTATTGGAGTTGAGGACAAATATTGGAGTCCAGTGTGGTCTGAAGGACTGAAAGTGGATTTTATCCTTTATTTAATTAATAGCAAAATTATTTTCCATCCATATATAGCGCAGGGGAATATGCTGAGGGCGTGCTTTGAGTTAGGAAACCAAATAAGTAACAAAGCTCCACATTATATCCATATGCATTGACCAGAACAATTTGAAGGACACTCACCTCGAAAACCCACCAGAACCAGCTCCAACACTTCTTGCCTGAATGCTAGAGTCAATCTGAAACACTTTTGGGTTGTCTTTCAAAATGGATATCTGGCGCTGGAGAACCAGACCACCACCAATGTCTCCTTCCATACAAATAGATTCCTCTTCTCCAGATTGCTCAAGGTACCTCCTGTATGTTTTTAGTGGAAGTTATTTTGGGGCTAAAACCGGAACGAACTAAGAAATTAATTGATAAATGATACTCCCTCCGGATGAATTTTGATGTTGTTAGGTTAGGACAGTGGATGTAGCTCAAACATGAACTGCATGTGTTGTCCTAATGACAAAAAAATGCAACCAGAGGGAGTTACAAAGAGCATCAAGCTTAAACTTACAATTAGGCTGTATTGTTCTCTTACCTAATGACTTTATACTCTTCAGTACAACCAGCAGATCTATATTCAGTCCCACTGTATTCTTCATAACCATTCATCTCAATCCTGCTGTGAAGCCACTGGGAATCTGTCCATATCAATTACCAACGTTTCACCAAGTGAACAAAAATCAAGGCAATCTCTAGTTCTAAGACCACATCTTATTAATACATTACAAAAAGTTAATGGAGTACACTAATGAAACAGCACAGATGAAACATACCAGATGGAAGATGTGTCATCGAGATAAGACGACCACCAATCCATGGAACAACCTTTAGCAACCATTCTCCACTCTTCAAGTCAACAGGTATTTTAGAGAGCTCAGCAGCTTCCTGTCCTGATGGCTCATCTATATCAGGTATAGGCCTAATCATCTCTGTACAACCATCACAATATACCCTTATTATGAACCAACCTCAGACGATTAAAATTGTTGTAACAATGATCACATTTTTCTAGATCTAAAATTGAACGAAAAGATAAATACCCAATCGTTTTTTGTGCTCAAGTTCGCTAGTTGCAACTAAGCTGGATATTTCATGTTCGGAAGGCATTGTAAGACATATTTCTTCCCCATCAACACCATGTGAACTTATCTGATAGAGAAAAGTTGAAAATTACAACACAGATCTGTTATAACTGGATGGAACACACAAAAGAAGGGAGGGAAACCGACAGTCTTACCATAGCACTTCCACCAAGTAATATATTTATTTTCAAGTTACGATTTGGTCTCTTCCATGATCCTTCAGATTTTAAGACTCTGAGAGTAACCACCGATGAGTGGAGTTCAGCAACATAATATGTCAAAAGATAGTCCCCCTGTGTGAATGCGTATCCATCTCCAGCATCCTCATAGAGGACACCTTCAGCTTTACCTGTAAACAAGTTTAGGCATTGAGCAGACATTATGCACACTGTTTGATATAATATTCAGATCGAGACATCATGAACACTAAACAAGTTCATGTACTCAAAAAACAAAAAATATAACAAAAACAAAATTTATTTATTTGGAAGCAATTATGCTATTTTATCCATGCAAACACATATAAGTATCTAAGAAATACAACCATCTGATCAATAAGTGTCATGCTAATCGTCTCGGTATCATTCCAATTTTATGGGAAAGAAAAATAAGATAAAGGCGCATACCATTTTCATCCAATGCAATGATGAGTGACAAATCATCATTCAAACTTGCTTCACCAACATGCTTAATCGGAAGACCTACGGGAAGTATTGCTCCACCACGTAAATACATCACCGGCAGGTCCTAGATAATTAAACAAAACAAAATAAGTCTCAAGATAGCATAGAATAAGCAAAATACAAGATTACATGCCAACTTACATGGTGTGAATCCCCGAAATCGAAAGGCAACCAAATGCCCTTTGGTAACTTGTGTGTACATTCATGAGCCCCTTTAGTAGGTAAAGTGCTGCCAAAGGAGAGGAAAGATCAAAGACCCACAGAAGCATCGAGAGATGCAGAAACAAAAACTTGGAATTTGAAAACTTATTTACATATCTATATATAATAGATGGAACAAAATGGAAATGAAGGAAAATCATATATAACACAGCTACTATATAACACAGCTACACACACAAGCATTCCGTGAGCACATCATGGATCCCAAAAGAACAAAGAGATGATATCGTGGGGGGCACTGATGTGAAGCCATTACCTTGCACAGATTAGAAGTGGTCCAAGGAGAAAGGAAGTCTCAACTTTTCTCAACTCAGGATCTTGTGGGTCTATAAAGAAATCAAGGAATAAGATTCATATGTTTCAATAATGAAAGTCTTAGGGAAGAAGTATCTGAATCAAAAAAAAAAAAGATGCAATAACTTTTCATCTTTGTTTTTCTTACATCCTGCAAGCATCTGAGACAGCTTACAATTGGTGATACATAAGTGAAATGCACAAGAACGTTTATTACCACCAAAGAAAACTAGACTAACAGAAATAAAAGAACATTCATTACCAGCAAAGAAAACTGGAGCAGCAACTGGAGTACCCTTCATATGTGAATGATAAAATAGAGTGTAGATATGTGGCAATAACCGGTACCGTCTTAGGAGCGCAAGGCGACAAACCTCCTCGCACTGAAAGATGTATGAACTGTCCCAGTTAGCCCGTGCTTTTTCCATTAAGAAAAGAATAATTTTAAACAACATGAAAGGGTTTTGATTTACATGCAAATTATATAAAATACAAAAATTCACAATAGGTCAGTCCTGCGAGTCAGTAGAAAGAAATCCAGATTTCATTCATAAATGGGTAGATCAGTTACGTATCCAGCCATTCCACCCCGCTGGCAGCTCCATCTTCTTTCTATTAATTGTATATCCTTCTCCGTGCAAGAAGGTTATGACATCTACGACTCCATGAAACAGAAGAAAAGCTCATTCCTGGAGTTAACAGAGCACTTGATAGCAACGATGACATGGAAGAACCTGCTTGCCTGGTGAAGGAAAGAATGTAGCCGAAGGAAGATGGAGCTGCTGACGGGCTGCCAGGTCAAATGGCGAGGACCCGCGTATGTCATAACTACATACCCAGGCAAACCGCCACTAGCGCATAGCACAAGGAGTAACGACGCCACATTGAAACCACGTTTTTGAGTGTCTTATTTTGCATTTTTTGGGGATTTAATCACAAATCCAAACCCAGTGCATCCAAACAAGGGAATGGTACAAGGTCCTTATACCTCTACAAAGTCCACTAGCTTATAATCCAACTCATATTGACATTCCCAACCAACACCACATTCAAACACACCTAAAGTTTGAGCCTCAAAAGCGATCGAACCCATGATACCCAGCTACCCATGATTATACTTGTATGCACCTTGAGAAACTAAAATGACAGCTATATCTCCTATGAAAAAAATGTGCAGTTCAAATCTAATTTACTGCACAATTGACAGGCAGAATAAAAAGGAAATCCTCAATAAATGTATGGCGTTTTCAGTGAAACCAAGCTTTCCTAGGGATAAAATAATTTCATAACCAATCATATACTAAACCCAACTATAGAATGTTGGGAAAGCAGAAACAAGCAAAGTGAATAAAGTTTTCCTGAATGAAACAAATATTTTGCTTGTGTTCATGCAGCAGCATAATGTGGCTGGCAGCCTTGGGAGCATGAAGAAAATACCTCTTCGCCAAAGGACCAAGGCTCATGGTCAATGCTTCCAGTTTCAGTATGGCCACGAGAAAATGGAAACAATGCACCAACGCCCATCCATCTTCCAAAAAGTTTTGGAGTAGCGTTTCCAGCAAAACCACCAATATCAGGTCCTGACAATGGCTGACCACTGAGACCCTGATTGGATAATCACATTGTCAAATCCTAGAAGTATATTATTTGGTATGTTTCAGTATTTTGAGATAACACGCAGGAGAAATATTGTGTCCACTGCGACGGAAGAAAAGAAGAAACACGAATAGCATAACAGTAATGAAAACGTAATTGATCATTAAAATGAATTTTGTAACTAATACAGAACGTCAACTATAGTACTTCTAAGTGTTGACAGACATGCTTTCTTTTACAGCCAAAGGTCGTACACAACCAGATAATTATAAATAAGTGTATGCATTTTGCTTTTCCTTTGATTAAATGGCTGTCTGACTAAGAACATTTTTGTTATTGGGTAAACTGGGAACACATTGTAGAAAGGTAAAAACTAGAACGTTAAAAATTAAGACGTTTGAAACAAATATTTCACTTACCAGCTGAAGAACCATTGGTACACTCATGTGCAAATGCTCCCAGTTTGACAGATTATCACCAGTCCATGTTGCAGCATAACGCTGGCTTCCTATAAAACCAGCTCGAGTAAGGACAAATGGTCGTTTAGCAGCGTTGCCCATTGCCATTCCCTCATAAGTGGATCTTGCCATTAGCATCCCATAGACCTGAAAATTATAAAAGAGCATATAACAATACGTAGAAAGCAGGACAATCAATTATATGTGACTGGCTTCCATGGCCATCGGCCACTATCCATAGCAAAGGAACACAAATATACATTGTGATAGTATGAATGATTCTGAACACCACCAAGATCAGCATCTCCCCTGTGAATATTGCTTTCGGGCATTGTCTTTGTGGTAGTCTGCGAGTTGCAACCATAGCTTTCAGTCACATAGGAAATATTAAACAAGGTGACATAAAATAAATGATTCATGAAAGATTACCTTGAAAACAGCTGGCTCATTCATATCATTCCATATTCCATCAACACCATTGGAGATGAAGTCCTTTACCAAACTAGACCACCAGGCACGTGTTCTTTGAGATGTATAATCAGGAAAAACACAATCACCAGGCCATACCTCCCCTGAATTTTAGTTTTTAGAATATATGAGGTGTATCCTCCAAATAAGTTCAAAACAATGGAAGAAGGGTTATATTTAAATTAACAAAACATACCAACAAATGGGCTGCCATCTGCCTTCTGAATCCAAACATCATTTGTTGAACCACTTTCATAAACAAAGTAACCCTCCTCCTTCTTGATTCCTGGGTCAAGCATCCAGATTGCTTTGCAGCCAATGGAATGGAGATCCCCCACCATTGATTTTGGATCAGGGAAACGGTTCTGTAACATATCAACATTAAATATCTTAAAAATAAAACAAAATCAACAGTTAATGGAAAGTTGTCAAAATGTGCTCAGCAGAACACTATCTGGCTCAGAAAAAATAGACAAAATTTAAGACTTTACAACTGGACAAAAAAAAATTGCTACCAGATCTTTTTAACACTCTTCATTCAGTATATTTATTGAAAATGCAGTTGTTCAAGAAGTACTTATGTGTACTAACTACAACTGAGTAAGAACTACTTACACTATCAAAGGTGAAGCACCTAAAGCCATCCATATAGTCAATATCCATCCAGACAACATCACATGGAATGCCTTTCTCCCTAAACGTTCTAACAACCTGTGGAAGCAATAAATAAGCAAGAATAAGGACCAAGTATTATAGCATATTAACATCTCAAAATGGATCACGTGACAATTACATAAATAAAGCCAGTGAATGGAACAGTGACTCAAATAGTACTGTCGACAATTAAAGCTCTGGTTATGAATGACTTCAATAGGTCCAGGAAGCAAAATATCATCTTTTATCCAATATGCGATTGACTTTCCAACAAACAGATACAGCACAAGCATAAAGCTTTTGTCGATATAAACTTTTCATTCCACTTGAGCTTAAGAAAATGGTCACCACGTTTTAGAAGTACAACATGCTTCTATATGCATCATTTGACACTATTATTAAGTTATTTTCATTTCTCAAATCTCAAATGTGAAATTTGGACCTTGATTTTGGCTTTTGCAATCTTATGTCTGAAAATGATAAATAGCATTTACCAAAAGTCTAGTTGCATATTATAAATGGTTCTAGTCTATATATCTAGACATACATAGTCAAATATAAGTGGCAAAAATGTTACATTTTTTGAACATGTGGATCCTTGGTGATAACTGATAAATATTCAGTGATGATGGAATTAAGATATGAAAATATAAATGACAACAAAATTACTCCACATTCTCGTTTAAGTGACATTTCCTATTTGAGAGACAGAAATGAAATAGTGTAGGACCCCTTCGGAATGTGGAATTTTTTCCTATATCCCAAGGCAAGTAAACTGATTCCAGCGAAACTTTTGTGTTCCAAAGGGGCCCACAAAATGTGTACAATTGGAAGGAGGCCATAGGAAGACACTTGATGTAATGTTCTCAGTCCATAAAAGAGCACTCCAGAAATAAGGATCTGACATTGCTCCTTCATCCAAAGTAAAGGAAGATATGAACACTATTAAACAGGACTATGTACACAACCAATTCATGAAAGTTAAAGAGTAGGGGCCACTGCAACTCAAAGATCACATTAATAATCCTTCCGGGTATAAAATACACACAGAAACTCCAGTCTGACAAAAAAAAATACCTTCAGTACTTTCTCAGAAGAATCATAGCTCCAACGACACTGATGGTAGCCAAGTGACCATTTTGGGGGCATGGACACAGTACCTACAAAGGAAATTCCTTCAATTTCATTTGACGAGGCAGCAAGTGAAATAACATGTGCCCTGATATAGCCTATTGAATGCTGTCTCAGGTAACTTAAATCTAGTTGGGACGAAAACTACTGACATAAGACCAATATAAGCAGGAAACAATTAGACCCCATATCTCTACTGCAGCATCAGTTTCAAATGAACAGAACAGTGCAAATAATGTCATGCCAATAAACAACTGCAAACTCAGCTAATCAATACCATAACATTAATCATAATGTACTGAATGAAATAACATATTTCATATAATTATAAAATCTGGATTCATACTAGAGGAGAGAGCCTTGTGATTAATGAACAAAAGGAAAATTGTAAAAATTCACCTGCAAAACTTTTATTGTGGTCTGTCTAACACCTAGGGATGGCAATGGGTACCCATAACCCGATACCCGATGGGTTTTCCCTCTATTAGGGTGTGGGTTTGGACCTATTTCTCCCTCCATGGGTCTGTTAATGGGTATTTTTGTCATCCATTGGGTACTACGGGTATGGGGACATTCTCCTGCAACCCATACCCATTTACCCATGGGGCTCCATAAAATCTGTGACACGTGGATCTATCAGAGGTATATAAATAAAAAGAGGGGGCCTATGAACCTTACTCGTCGTTTATTTACCTTTGAACAAATTTAGCGTTTGATTATGCGAACTATTAGCGTTTGAGTGGTTAAATTTATTTAACTTTGAACAATTTAATCATTTCGATATGTTACTATATGTAGCTATATGTTAATTTTTTTATGCCAACTAATGGGTATGGGTAACCCGATGGGTACCCACACCCATACGGGTGTGGGGATGGGAGAAATTTGAGTCCCCATGTGGGTATAGGGATGGGAACGGGGTATAAAATTCTAGATGGGGATAGGAACATTCTACCACTCCCCAGTGGGTAATGTACCCATTGCCATCCCTA
>LAPY01002448.1:44342-59828 GCA_000970635.1 Eragrostis tef
GGCCCGCGCCGGTGAGAGCGGAATCGGTGGTGGTGGTGGAGTGAGTGAGAGCAGGAGGAAGGGAGTTGAAATGGTGGCGCAGTGACGTGGGCGGGCGTGGCGAGCATCTCCTCGGCCTAGTAGAAGCCGCGCGGGCCGGGCGGGCGTTGCTTGCGTGGATTCGAGATTGTTTACTGCGGGTTGGTGGGGCTCTGCGCCTCTGCGGAGTGGGGAAGTGGGGGCCGAGAGGAGTGGGAGAACGAGCCAGAGGTTTGGGTGGACGCGACCGGCGCCAGGTGTCCGGCGGCACGGGCTCGGAGCTGCGAGTTCCGGGCCACGGGCCACACACGTCATTGGGGGAGTTTCGGGACGTGCGCTTTGGCTGTTCAGAAGCGGTCACGTGAACTGCGTGCTGTTTTTCGAAATGTTTTTTACTTTCAAAACGAGCTATTCAAGCTCAACTCGAAAAACAAAATACTGCAAGACTGCCAAAATTTTTTGAGAGAGAAAGTTTCGAGCGTGACATGAGAGCTTCGTGTAAATCTAAATCTTTAAAGAACCAATTGCGAAGAAAATCGATTTTATCCTGCCACATCTTACCCACATATGTATCAACTAACAATTTAAATCCCACCTCTTATCACAGCCGTTAGATTAAAACACATGGCCCACCAAGTCATGTGACTGTCACCGGATTGTCACCGATGACATAATTTGCACACTTTCAGACCTCATCTCCGACGATAATCCCACCCGAGAAAAAGTTTACTCACTCCTGCACCCATCGCCATGTCCTCCTCAAAATAATAATTTTGTCGATCTCTTTCCAAAATCAACGAAATGTTTGCTTTCCCTTTAATGCCTGATTCTTTCCTTCTTGTTTTTCCTCCTCTTCCATCATATCTTGCCAAACTCAGAGAAAACCAGTCTGTTCGCTTGGCTGCTTTGCAGCGGCTGTTTTGCAACAGCTACAGTGTTTCAGTTATTTTTTCTACAGTCGTTACAGTATTCGTAGTTATTTTTTATAGTGTTCGTAGTTATTTTTCTGCAGTCGCAGCTGCAGCCTGCCGAGGGTGGTTAACATTTCCCCGCTCGTGCACCAACCGCGCCATGATTAGGCCCTGACCTGATCTCCTTCCAGATTTCACGATTTTCCTTAGGCAGCAGGTGATCGTCGGCGAGAGTTTCCTTCCCCATCAATCAAGATCTCCACAAAATGCACACGAATGCGACGACGGATTGGAGGCCGGCGCTACAAGCATCGGCCATCTCCTCGCTCCGTTCACGTAAGGTCGGCATCGACGCCTCCGCCGTTAGCGCTGCATCTCGCAAGTCACCACGACCTGCTTCGTTCCTCTGCCGCCCCTGACCAAGCCAGCCCTAGCGCCCCATCACGCTCGCCGTGTCACGCAGGCAAAGCCGTCAGCCAGGGGCCGTTGGGTTCTTCGCAGACGACGACTAAGCCGAACCCTTGTATTCATGGACCTCTGCAGATCAACAATGCCGCCTTGACATCAAGAGCTTTGCGACCTTATCTTGCCTGCTCCATTCTATCAGAGAATCACTCGGGTAATTGTTTTCTTTGTTTAGATGCATAATTTTACCTCCTGTGTTTGATAAATTATCAACCCTGCATTTGATTTTACGACAAGTTGTTTGATCAGTCATGGTCGCTAATACTTGCTTGCTGAATGGGCTTGCATGTCTCTCTAAAATTTTCTTTAGTGGCATATATTCTGCTGATTGATTTCAGAGTGCTTAGCTGAATCATTAAACAGACCTTTCTGCATTGTCAAATCTGGATATTATTCAATCTAGATACTTCTGGCGTGGTTCTTCTACGTGATTAATTCCTAACTAGCAAGGATATATCCGGTTGTCCTTTGATGAGATGGCTCACGATATATCAATTTTGCCGCAATGAATCTGGAGGCCATGCATTGAACGGGGTAAGTTGGAGTGCAAGAGAAAGAGAATGGTTGCCTGTTCTGTTTGTCCTACACAAATCTTAGGAGAGCTATAGGGGCGCGTTGCTTTCTTTTTGATGATTAAAATGTCGTGTTTGGAGACACATTTTCATGTGCAGGACGGAAGGAGAAGAAAGAGAGGTATGTTTCACACAGTAGGGGCCTCCCTTGCTGTAATTACGTTTAAAAAAAAGAGAGGGATGCATGGATCAAATTAAAGTAATTATAGCTCCTACAAAAATTTCTAGCACCCATCCTTCTATTGATTCAAAGATTTTTCTTTCATATTTTGATGTTGCATCCTTTGGTTTTAGTGTCCAAATATGACTAATTTTGTTACTAATCTTATTTTATTTTGCATAACTTTTCATCACCTTGTAATCAACTCTGGCAGGGTATGGCTGATGCACTGAAGTCTCTTCATCCTCTTTAACCATGAAAATGGCAGAAATGGGATCATTGATATGTTCTTCCAAGACAGGTTTGTCTATTAAAAGCACAAAATTACTTGTATTTTTCTCTTATAATGATAATATTCTAGGAGCACCAACAGGAGTATAATATGAAAGTGATTTCTTCCACGTTCTGAATTTCAGAATGGAAGCAGTTCCTCAAACTGAACCAAGTGGTTTATGATATTTTTGATACAAGAGAACCTGCTTATTCTCATACGCATCAGGTTGTATACATGGAGGAGTAGAATATTAGCCAAGGATAGTATTTTTTTTAATAAACGTTTGGGATTACAAAGTCCTTTTCTTTCAGTTGCACATCAAACAACAGTGAAAGTGATTTTCGCTGACATCAACTTTAGTTCAGCAATTTTTTCAACTCATATTTTGTTTAATTTTCCTTTCTCCAGGTATCTGAATGCTATTCAGAAAAATGCACACCATCTTTTGAGTTATCTACCTACTGGATTCGTTGTAAACAGAGAAGGAATATGCTCAAAAGAATTGATTAAAGTCATTCAATATGCTTGTACGTGAACTAGGATTTTGATGGTGTACAAAAGAAACTAATGGAGTGTGAGCAGGTAACTTTGACGCCTTTTTGTAAGGAAGTAGGGTGGAGGCATTGGCATTTGGCGGGACTTGTTTGGATCTGGCTCGAACAATCGTTAAAAGATATCCATATGATTTCATTGATGTCGTTGTTAGATACACATATCATTTAAACTTTCTCGGTCTGTTTCATGTATATGGCGCCGATTTTTTTGCAAGTATTACTTCTGAAAGCAGAGTTTCCACCTCTAGAAGACCGATAGCATATTTCTGTGTTCGACGAACATTCAGTCGCGAATTGCCTAATCCTGTATATTTACACTTTCACATATCCTCAAATTATTTAAATGCAGATGTTTTGTCACTACTACTACTCCATATAGCGAAATTATTTTTGAGCCTGACATGCCAGAAGCTAAAGCATTGAAAGTAAATATAACAACATTGTGTTCTTTGCCTAATTTATTTTTATAACCTACAACCGAATTGGCGTTGAATTTTTTTTATTAAATTGTAGGATTTCAACAGCGTCTAACAAATGAGATTCATCAAGTAGACCGCCTGAAAGATATGAATGTGCTTTGATGTTGCATCAAAATGTAGACTCAATTGTTTTTTATCGCAATCGTTACCAACAATGAATAAGAATTATGGGCAGTGGCATGTCTTTCATATCAATTAGTGTCTTTTATTTCAAACAATGTCATTATGTTATCAGATTCTTAAGCTTGTCATGTTAATGTCGTTACCGTACTTAAATGCAATGATGTGTCAAAAGTGTGTTTGGGATAATAAGTACATAGTGCATCATATTATTTTTTTATTTTATGATAAAGTCCTGCAGTCATTAGGTCGAACACGTAGGTGGCGCACGTGCATTTTTACTAGTAAAATAATAAAGACCATTAGAGCTCTCAGAAAAATTCGATTCCTTTGCACAAGTTTGCATTAATCCTTTGCGCTAGTAGCTGCCATCCAAGCTGGTGAGTTGCATTAATCTAGAGCAATGAGTTGCCTTTATTTCGTTACAAAGTCTTAATGGCGTTAGCTCCGCAAGCAAAAGACAATAGTAGTTTTATGGGATTTTCATCTATATGACACTCAAAAAACTTGGTTTTGTCTGTGAAACATCGCTACTTTCTAATTTGGCACAAAATAGATTTTAACTTGAAATTTGGCACATAGATATATCGTTGTATTTTTTGCCCATGTGATTTTTTCTTGATTTTTCGCCAGTTATTTGTATAGTTTGATTTTGAAAATAAATATTCTCTTATTTAAAAATATACGGAAACAAAGTAACAGTAAATATGAAAAAACCATCATGTACAGGAAATATAGTAATGTATGTTTGTGCTAAATTTCAAATTAGAGTATATTTTGTGTATTCGGATAAATTTTTTTAAAATTGTCATTTTTCCTGCTATAGTGTCCTTTTCTCAATGTCTAGGAGGCAAATTTGAAAGTAACGATGTCCCACAGACAAAACCATGTTTTTGAAGTGTCTCAGAGACAAAATTCCCTATTTTTATTTTGCAAAATTACTCTGCTAGCGTCCGGCTGCGTCACAGACGGTCATAGCGCAAACAGGGGTTCAAATTTGAGAAAAGATGTCCGATTTTGCAAATTCTCAAGAAGAAAGGTTTGTTTCAGAGCCCGCAAAAAAAAGGTTTGTTTCAGAATTATACTTGATCTATATACCGTATAGGACGAGCAATATTTTATAAATACAGTAGGAAAGAAACCCTTTATAAAAAAAAATCGTTGCCAATGACATTTCGGGATGCAGGACTGGTGATGAATTTTAAATCATCACTAATAAAAAAGGTCAGCAGATTTCTGGTAGTGTAGTTTTACAATTCTAGAATCGTATTTTGATACATAACAAGATAAACAAGTCAAACTTTATTTAGGACATCGATCTGCTACCACAATATATAGCATGAATATGGACCATAACAACGGGTTTCAGCAGGTCGAGCTTCCTCCCAAAGCTCCAGTCTTTTGGAATAACACTCGCGTGGATACTATACAAGACAAACTGAGAAGCATCCTCGACTACTATGGCACTTTTATTTCTACACAAACAGAATTTAGCTCTGCTCACTTGGCAGGATTCAGGCTGTTTGCCTCACCTCATATTGGTGGCAAATTCTCAATGGCGTGTCCTTAGAAACAGGCCTTTCCTCAGACCAAAGCTCCATGTTCAAATCACCGGATCCCCAGTGCACTAAACATTTGCTCACCTGGATGGGATCAAAACGGTTTACCAAACTCAGCCCGGCACACTTGTCCACCAGCATCCATTCCCCTGAGTATTTTGCCAAAAGACGCGAATTTGAAGTAATAACAGGAATGGGCAACGGCAGATGCGTAAAGAAATATTGAAATAGTGCACGGAGTAACTTACCATTAGGCCTGAAGTCTCCCTCCAACATTGTTTGTTCGGACTCTTGGGAGATCTCTTGCTTTGAACCATTGATGGCCGTAAAGGAAATAACCACCGCAGTTGGGCGCAGAAGAGTGAAAGTAGGATGAACTCGTAAACAGACCAACCTTCAGAGGAAAAGGTAAAAATTCATTGTTAAAATCTGTCAATTTTTTTTCTCGAAGAGAGCTGCTCATCTTTGAAAACTGTCCCATACAAGTTTAGCAACCTCACTCCAGATTGAGCCATGAGGGGCATTTACGTGAAATGACTAACTGATAAAACAATCACTTTATCTTTGCAATTTTCTACATTCTTTATCCAAGTGACTGGCAGGTTTTCTCCATTGGCAACCATGTGCCGGTGCACCCATACCACTATACCTTCCTATGGGAGCCACTGCACTCGGTCGAGGTACAATGAGGATCCAAGTCAGTGATACATTCAAAATGGTGAGTCCAATTTTAGAATACAATTTATTTGGTTTTCACAAAAGAGAGATCTTAAAAAAAGAAAAAAGAAATCGTCCAGAGGGGCGTAAGATGCCCATATGGCATTATCCGAAGAAGGGATCTCTGGATCTCGGCTGAGAAAAACCTTGAAGCCTATCCATATGCCGACGTGAGTTCTGTCGTTACATGGGCCGCCATGACAATCACTCAATCACTCTGAAAGGACCAAAAACATCACCACATGCACTTGTTGAACCCGCACAGCACACAGAGGAGATGGTTGTGGTGAGAACCAGGGTTGAGGGCAAATACAATTGAACTACCAGAAGTAAACACTATTCAAGTTGAGGGCAAATATTGGACTCCAGCACGACCATCTGAAGGGCTAAAAGTGAATTTTATACTTTGATAAAATCGTTAGTAAAATATTTGTACCCAAATGCTAGGGGCGTGCTTTGAGTTAGGAATCCAAATAAGATAAGTGGCAAGTTGCATACTAAATCCATAAGGAATTACCGGAACAATTTAAAGACAGCTCACCTCGAAAACCCACCAGAACCAGCTCCAACATTTCTTGCCTGAATGCTTGAGTCAATCTGAAAAACTTTTGGGTTGTCTTTTAAAATGGATATCTTGCGCTGGAGAAGTAGACCACCACCAATGTCTCCTTCCATACCAATAGATTCCTCCTCTCCAAATTGCTCAAGGTACCTCCTGAATTTTATACCGGAAGTTATTTTGCGATCAAAATTAAAACAAATAGCATGTGCTAAGGTTATCTTACCAAATTATCGATAAAAGATAACAAAGAACATCAAGCAAAAATTTACAGTTAGCATGTGCTACTAAGGTTATCTTACCTAATGACTTTATATTGTTCAGTGCAGCCAGCGGACCTATACTCGGTCCCACTGTATTCTTCATAACCATCGATCTCAATCCTGCTTTGAATCCAGTGGGAACCTGTCCATATCAATTACCAAAGATACTTATTGATACGATTCTGATGAGGAATGCACAAGAGAGAGTGCAAAAGCTGGTGGGATTGAGAGTCAGAGCGGAGAAGAAAGCGAATGGAACTAGGGTAATTCTCGCCGGCGGGCAGGGAGATATTCGCAAGAGAAACCTCGCCAGCAGAAGGTTTATCATTTCTCCTTTGATGATGGTTTTGAGAAACTAATGGTCATTATTTGAGACAGTAAAACTGCCCTTAACATAGATTATTAATACATTACAACAAGATAATGGCAGTACTTAGACTAATGAAATAACAGAGATCAAGCCTACCAGAAGGAAGATGTGTCATTGAGATAATACGACCGCCAATCCATGGAACAACCTTCAGAAACCAGTCTCCACTCTTTAAGTCAACAGGTATCTTTAAGAGCGCAACACCTTCCTCCCCAGATGGTTTATCAATATCAGGTATAGGCCTAATCATATCTGTATAACCATCACACCAAGATACCGTTATATGAGCCAATCTCAGACAATCAAAAAAATTGTCATGGTAATCACCTTTTTTTCTAGATCTAAAATTGAATGACAGGATAAATACCCAATCGATTCTTGTGCTCAAGTTCACCCGTGGCAACTAAGCTGGATATTTCAAGTGCCGAAGGCATTGCAAGACGTACTTCTTCCCCATCAACACCATTTGAATTTATCTGGATAACGAAAGGAAAGTTGAAAAATACAAAAAGACCTGTTGTGTCTGGATGGAACTAAAAGAGAAAAAGAGGAGGGTGCCGATGGAGTCATCATAAACATATATACCATAGCACCTCCATCAAGTAATAGATTTATTTTTAAGTTACGAATTGGTCTCTTCCATGATCCTTCCGATTTAGAGACTCTGACAGTAACCACCGAGGAGTGGAGCTCAGCAACATAATATGTCAAAATATAGTCTCCCTGTGTGAATTCATATCCATCTCCAGCATCTTCAAAGAGGACACCTTCAGCTTTACCTGTAAACAAGTCACGCTATTGGACAAACAATACACCCACAGTTTGATACAACATTCTTTCAATATATCAAGAAAACTAAACAGGTTCATGTATTCACAACAACACAAGATATAATGAAAGCATCATCAATCCATGCACACTAGAACACTTGATATGCTACCGCGGGTTGTGGTGCTAAATAATATAGATACATAGAACAAGACAACATCATACCATCATACAAAATTCGAGTTGCAAACGAAACTTGTGCATAGAGTAATGAAAAGAGAAATCATACAATCCGCAACTATTCAAGTTGATTTTCTCTTTTTCATTGCAACTTGTAAAAGTTGTTGTTGCATCTTAAAATTTACATCATCATAAATGATCATACACACTACTTGTAAGTATTTTTATTACTTTTCTTTGTGCACCCATTGATGTATTACTGGCATTGGTACACGGTAGCACCTCATGAGATGGTAGCACATGAAGTGTTCCCCCACGAGACATATTTAATCATCTTCAGAATACCACTGTTTGATCATTGGAAAATAAGAAGGAACCATGCTAATCTTCTAAGTATCATTCCCATTTTTGGGATATTTTTCTAAAAATATAATGGGCATACCATTTTCGTCCAATGCGATAAAGAGTGATAAATCATCAGCCAAACTTGCTTCACCAACATGCTTAACAGGAAGACCTACAGGAAGTATTGCTCCACCACGTAAATACAACACAGGCAGGTCCTACATAATTAACCATTCCAAAATAAGTCTCAAGGTAGAATAGAACCCACAAATACAATTTACAAACCAACTTACAGGGTGTGAATCCCCAAAATCAAAAGGCAACCAAGTGCCCTTTGGTATCTTATGTGCACATTCGTGAGCTCCTTTAGTAGGTGAAGTGCTGCCAAAGGACAGGATATAGATCAAAGAAATACGAAAGCATAGACAGGTGCAGAAACTAACATTTTAGTTTGACAAATGTTTGCATATGCATATATATCAACATATAATAGTCACAATCAAATGGAATAAACAAAGGGGAAAGTATCTCACTGACACCACCTTTATCACACACACACACACACACACACATAGAGAGAGAGAGAGAGAGAGAGAGAAGCACATTACAAGAATTCAGAATTTTCCTGAGTGAGATATTTTCGTGAGAGACAGATGCAAACTGTCACGAAAAATATAATTTTAGTGAAGGTCATCCGAAACTCTCAAGAAAATACAGGGGCAGACGAAGGCCTCCACAAAAATTGCCTTGCCGTGCACCCTGCACAAAAAATTTCTAAGTCCTCGCCCCTTTCTCCACCCCTCGCGCTGCGAGTGCGGCCCCTCCCCTCTAAAAGAAATAAACTGAAGGGTAACCCTAGTCTAGCTAACAGACCCCCCTCTACATGGAAGTACATAATAAGCAAAAGCATTCCACGACCAGATATGAACTCCAAGAGAATAAAATAAGATCAGGCAATGTCATATGGGGATACTGACGTGAAGCCATTACCTTGCACAGACTAAAAGTGGTCCAAGGAGAAAGGAAGTCTCAACTTTTCTCAACTCTGGATCTTCTGGGTCTACAAACAAAGCAATGAATGAGATATCAATTTTTTATTAATGGAACAATCTCAATTGAGAAACGATGCAAGTGTGTAGTATGGTTTGAATCAAAAAAAGAATGGAAGCAATAGTTTTCATCTTTGTCAATGAAAGCAAGGAATGAGATATCATACTTTTTATTAATGGAACAATGCCAATGAAGAAACGATGCAAGTATCCTAGTATAGTTTGAATCACAAAAGAATGGAGGCAATAGTTTTCATCTTTTATCTTCCTACACGCTGAGAACATCTGAGACAGAGCCTACAATTGGAGCAGTTTTATTGTCCAACATAATGGCCATTAGTTTCTCAAAACCAATAGCCATTAGTTTAAGAATAATTTTGTAATTGCACCATTAATTAAGGAATTACATTGTATGCCATGGAAGACAGCTATCAGGGCAGGTCCAATATGAACAGATTATTTACTACATTAGTAAGCATCAGAATCTATTAAATTACTAATTTTATTTTACTTATGAAAATAAAACTACTTATTACAAGTCAATGCACCTTATTTTTTCCGATATTACCCTCCATTTGAAAAAATATTGGCCATTAGTATTGGATTTCAAGATTAGATCTACACTGTCAGATCAAACTAACTAGTTTTTAGAAACTAATGGCTATTATTTTGGACAGTAAACTTCTCTACAATTGAAGGGTACAGAAGTGAAATGTAGGAGAACATTTATTATCATAAAAAAAAGAGTAGCGGAAGTAAGAGAACATTGGTTACCAGCAAAGAAAACCGGAGCAGCAACTGGAGTACCCTTCATATGTGAATGGTAAAAGAGAGTATAGATATGTGGCAATAGCCTGTACCGTCTTAGTAGCGCAAGGCGACAAACCTCCTCACACTGAAAGATGTATGAACTGTTCCATTTAGCCGATGCTTTATCCATTAAGAAAAGTGGCATCTTAAAACAACATGAAAGGGCTTTGATTTACAAGCACGTTATTAGATCTGGAGTTGAAGATAACAAGATAAACACTAATAATACATAAGAAGGGACATATATGTTTGAATGGTTTCTCTGTTCAAAAATGTTTGAGTGATATATTGATTAACAAAATATTAATATAGTCTTTCTCTTTGCAAATATGGCTCACTTGTTTCGTTTTATTTATTATCACGGAACTTCTGACTCTGATCATCATATGCTTAGAATGGCCAAAAAGTCGAGGTCAATTTGGTCTATTACCATGTTGTATTTCTCTAGCAATGTTTAAAAGAGTGCAGGCAAGAAACGGGCCACCTAGGCCTTTTGTAGCCATTTGTAGAGATGTGCCACATGAATAATGAAAAGGAAAAGAAATAAGACAGAATAAATAAAGAAAGAGAGACTCAGGCTATTGAACTTCAATACAGTGGCCCATCTAGTCCACTTAAGCATCAGACTTGCCCCTAGACCAGTCTCGGGGCCTGTTTGGTTTAATTTGTTGTCAAACTTTGCCATATTTTTTTTCTGTCAGTTGCTGTTTCATTGTCACATTTACTCTCATTATCATAATTCTGGCGTGTCACAGTTTCACCTTTTTTAAGTTATGGCAAAGTTTAGCAAGAGGTATGACAATGTGTGGTATCTAACCAAACAAGCCCCCACAGGCATAACAGGTGGCTGCCACCTCACTTGGCCAATTGTGCCCCCTAACTATACTTCATCCTCTTCCTCTAGCGTTTGACCGGATTTAACTGGCAGCAAAGGTGGCAGTGCGATGGCGGCGACAGCTCTCTCTGGAGGCTCTCGATTTGAACCGCAAGTGGAATGGGGGAGACAAAAAGAAATCTTGCACAACGGGTACTACTCTTATACCCCCTCCATAAAGCCCATCGCTAGTGGCTGTGAACACTTACGAGGAGTATGTCTAACACATAAATCAGTATAGAGCACAATAGTTTGCCTCATAAATCAGATATCCTCAAGAAATGTATGCCATCCTCAATGACGAGTAAGGTTGCCTACGGATAAGAATCTTTCAGCAATTATGTGCCAAACGCAGATATAAAATGTTGGGAAGCAGAAGCAAGCAAGGTGAATCATCTTTTTGGAGTGAAAAAAAGGTTTGCTTGGCACAGTGTGGATGACAGCCTCTCAGGTGCATGAAGAAATACCTCTTCACCAAAGGACCAAGGCTCATGGTCAAAGCTTTCAGTTTCGGTATGGCCACGTGAAAATGGAAATAATGCACCTATTCCCATCCATCTTCCAAAAAGTTTTGGAGAAGCGTTTCCAGCAAAGCCACCAATATCTGGACCTGACAATGGCTGACCACTGAGACCCTGATTCCATAACCACATTGTTAGATCTTAAAAATGCAAAAAATAATAATATAAAAGCATGCTTCATTCTTTCAGATAACGCACAGAATAAATATTGTTGGCCAGCAAGATATATAACATTCACTTTTGTTTGACTGTTAAAAATTAGACGCTTGAAAGAAGAAATATTTCTCTTATTACCAACTGAAGAACCATCGGTACACTCATGTGCAAATGCTCCCAATTGGACATATTGTCCCCAGTCCATGTTGCAGCATAACGCTGGCTTCCTATAAAACCAGCTCGAGTAAGGACAAATGGTCGTTTAGCAGCGTTGCCCATTGCCATTCCCTCATAAGTGGATCTTGCCATTAGCATCCCATAGACCTGAATATTATAAAGACTGAATATATAACTAAATATAAAGCAAAAATATTGTATATTTGACTGACTTCCATGGTCATTAGCCACCATCCACAGAGCAGAGGAACAGAAATATACGTACATTGTGATAGTATAAATGATTCTGAACACCACCAAGATCAGCATCTCCCCTATGAATGTTGTTTTCAGGCATTGTCTTCGTAGTAGTCTGTGAGTTGAGACCATATGCATATATCAGTCACATAGGAAAAATTAAACAAGATGGCTTTAAATAAATAATTTGCGATATCTTACGTTGAAAACAGCCGGCTCATTCATGTCATTCCATATTCCATCAACGCCATTGGACATGAAGTCCTTCACCAAATTAGACCACCAGGAACGAGTTCTTTGAGACGTAAAATCAGGGAAAACACAATCACCAGGCCATACCTCCCCTGAATTTAGAATATAAGAGGAAAATCCCTCAAATATGTTCAAGACAATGAAAAAGGAGCTTATTTAGTCAACGAAGCATACCAACAAATGGGCCTCCATCCGCCTTCTGAATCCAAACATCATTTTCTGAACCACTTTCATAAGCAAAGTAACCGTCCTTCTTGATTCCTGGGTCAAGCATCCATATTGCTTTGCAGCCGATGGAATGGAGATCCTCCACCATTGATTTTGGATCAGGGAAACGGTTCTGTAACATATCAACAGTAAAAAAAAACTCGAATAATCAAAATAAATCAACGGTTATAAATACACATGGAAGAACACTATTTTTTTCTGAAAAAAGGAAGAACACTATATTTTTCTCGAAAATAGGAAGAACACTATCTAACTAGCTTAGAAAATGTACAATAGGTAAATTTTAGACGTAATGATTGGACAAAAACAATAGTCGTAGCCTCGTAGGATCTATTTAACATTTTGAAGCAAATAGCTATAGGGAGAAGCGCATTGTAGTTGTTCAGCAAGTACTTATTGGTACCATCTACAAAATAAACTACTTACACTATCAAAGGTAAAGCACCTAAAACCATCCATATAGTCAATATCCATCCATATAGCATCACATGGAATGCCTTTCTCCCTAAATGTTCGAACAGTCTGTGAAAGCAACAAATAAGCAGGCATCAGGATAAAATATTATAGCATAATCTTTGTTTCAAGCTAGTGAACAGATTGATTATGTCATTTTTTTTTTGTTTTTATCAACAAAAGTTTTATTGAAATGTACCTTCTTCGTGTAATGTAGAAGAAAATATTGAAATGAACATTATTAAACAGGGCCACCTAAACAACTAATTCATCACAGTTATAGAGTAGGGGCGGCTGCCTATAAAATTTCACTTAATAATTTCCCAGATAAAAATATACACATTGAAAATCGACTCTGGCAAGAAAAAAAGCACCCACCTTGAGTACTTTCTCAGAAGAATCATAGCTCCAACGACACTGATGATATCCAAGTGACCATTTTGGGGGCATGGACACAGTTCCTACAACAGATATTGTTTTCCATTTCATTCGACGATGCAGGAAGAAAAGATAATGTAAAACGTCTAAAATGTATGTGTATGTGCTCTGGTATGGTCATCAGAGATAGCCAAAGAGGCAAAAATGCTTTCTCAAATATCTAGCTTATATTTAGGTGGGAGGAAAATTCCAGACACAAGACCAATACAGGTAGGATAGATTGAGACCCCACACCTCTTCTGCCACATCGCAACTCTCTAATTGCTGAAAAGCTTTGCAGAATGTCGGCTTCAAATGAATTGAACAGTGAAAAAAGGTCGTGTCAATCATCAACTAAAGAGCTACAAACTCAGCTAATCAATACCATAGCATTGATCAAGATTATAAGATCGACGTGGTAAATGGAATAACATATTTCATATCATTAAAAAGCTAGCAGGATTAATATACTAGAGCAGAAGCTTTGCTATTATAATGCACAAAATAAAATCTTGGTTAGAGAAAGTATTGCATGTATGTAATGTACACGGAACCCACTGAGATTCAAAGAAAGGGTAGAATTTCAAGCGTATCAACATTACGACATTTCAACTATAGATATTAAAGGAAATGGAGAAATACCAATTGCATGGGACAACGAAGTTATAACTTCAGTAGGCGTGTTAAATGGCCCGAACGTAATGATAGGGTAAGCAGAAGAGGCAGAAAATTTAATAGTAGATTCTTCTCTCAAGTCGATCTGCACAGGATTATTGGGTTTATAAGAGTTAAAGAGACAGTTCGGTTGAGGCGCTTCGCTAATAAATATAGTACGGGTAATGAAAGGAGACATACCTCACATCGCATAGAGGTGTCGGCAAGGATACCAAATGTCTTCCCGTCAGGAAAGACAGCCAATACCCAAGGGTGTGACTGGTACAATGAAGTGGTTCCTGGCCCATAACCCCATGCGTCTGTGTTCCATGTGAAAACCTAATCGGAAAGATGTGCATGTCAAAAACAAATATAGAAGCGTCAACAAAAGTGATCGATTTTTTTTTTTTTTTGTCATACTCGTTTCCCCGTCCGTTCAAGTGGGCCACTTGCCTCACCGGTGCCATAAAAAGATGTCCCAGGAGGAACCTGCTGGATTGGGAGGAAATAAGTTGTAAAAGTTTGGCACTGGTAGCCTTTAAGCAGCTCAGCCGCTTAATTAATTCAGTACAGTTCGGTTGTGTCAAACGCAGTGAACGGTAAAAGTTCAAAAGCTTTTTTGAAATTCCGGCCAATTTGACCCGTCACTTGAAGAAACAGTGCATGGAATGGTAGGCTGTGTATGGTTGCACGTATCGTGGTGCATTGAGATGGTCAGGAGGGGAAGTGATCGATGTTGCGTTTCGTTGATTGCATCTCACCAGATCATCCTGGACTGAGGTATACGGGCGTACCCAGAGGCGAAGCTACAGATATATACTACTGGGTGCAAATACACACTCGCTAATTTCAGAATTCCACATGTATTTGACTTGTTTTTCTCTGTGTGTTACCATCGGAGTATGAAGTAGCTAGTGCACCCTTACTAATTTAGCTCTAGCTTTGTAGTTCTTGATCTTGGCGGTTCCTGTGTGTCAAAATCGGCCGAACGACCTCGTCCTGGACCATCTTACGTCAGGTCTTCCGGGCGGGTTTTATTCCCTCCCAGAAGCAGGAGCAATCCAAAACCATGCCTCTCGCATCGCATAGAAATATTTGATCACCCACCATCCGTAAAGAGTGGAGTTCAGAAAACAGCATTAGTAAGCGTGGCTTCCGCGTAACACCATCTGTAAAGCCTTTTTCATTTATCGTACTATAGCTCCCCCAGCGGTTCTTAGCATCATCGCGTACCTTGACGACGACGTCCTGGACGCCCCCAGCGACCTCGCACGCCGGGACCACCGTGGGCGCGTCCGACCCCACCCGCGCCGCCTCCCGCCGGCGCGGGTCCGGGGACGAGGG
>LAPY01002449.1:14349-26245 GCA_000970635.1 Eragrostis tef
CCCGTCCGCCCCAGCGCCGCCACCGTGTACTCTGCTACCACCTCAGGTCCAACCTACAAAAAAAAGTTGTACAAGAAATTAAGTTCATGAATAATGAATGACCTTTGTGCATATGTATACGCATGGTTCTATGATGCATGGATGCGTTGTAGAAAAAAGAAAGATTGCAAGAATTAATTGTGGCGCGCGCGTGCCTTGGGGCTGTCGGAGCCGGGGGGGACCATGTTGGGCTTGAGTAGCGTCCCCTCGAGGAGGACCTTGTGGTCGTTGAGCGACTTGTACACGGCGGCGCCGCGCGCGCCGTCGGTGAGTATCTCGGGCTCGACGATGGGCACGAGCCCGTTCTCCTGGCAGATGAGCGCGTACCGCGCGAGCCCCTCGGCGTTCTGCTTGACGGCGAGCTCGGAGGGCTCGCCGGCGGGGCCGATCTTGAGCACGGCGCGCCACTTGGCGAAGCGCGCGTGGCCCTGGGTCACCGTCTCGCCGTTGGTCCCCGCGATCTCCACGGTGCCCTTGTCCACCTTGATGCCCGGCACGATGCCCGCCGCGACCAGCACGTCCACGAACGGCGTGCCGCCCGAGGTCTTCTGGTACAGCGTCTCCTCGAAGAGGATGACGCCGGACAGGTACGCGGACACGCCGGGCGTCGTGAAGAGGAGCTCGCGGAGCGCCTGACGGTTCGGCTCCACGTTCTCCAGGTTGATGCTCGACAGACGCTTGCCGATGGTGCCCGTCGACTCGTCCGAGGCCAGGATGCCCTTGCCCGGCGTCGCCAGGTACCTGGCGGTCTTGATCAGCTCATCTGCATGCAAAAAAGAACGCGTGTAAACAGATGTTCGTATACTACTTACGTGTGCATATATGGCTTAAGAACGGCCTGTGCATACGGTGATCTTTATCTGTGAACAACCACGTAGGTGAACAAAGTGCACATAAAGATAAAGGCTAAGCTCGTATAAGTTCAGACCGCAACAGTTTGACATGAACTTTACCCTCAAACAATCCATTTCCACATAATAATCAGGTAAAAAAAAAAGCACGGAGTTCGGAACTAAAAAGTAGTCAAAACATCAACTTTGCATGTGCATGCAAAAGAATATTCAGCCGGAGCAAGAACCTGAGTATTTTCCCACAAAGGCAGACATGGTGACTGTCAGGAACAGGATCAAGGAGGCAGGAGCAAAATCCAAATGCTCGTGGAAACAGAGCACTTTTCAGAGGCTAACCTTTATAAACCATCACAGGCAGAGGATATACCAACTACCAACAACGAATCTGTGATTCATGGCCTCCGGGGCTCCGGGCCGTGGAAAACCCCATCACTCGTTGGGGATAGGGAAACGGGCGAACGGCATTGTGCCACCCAAATTCTGACGGCCTTACGAAATAATACTGACAATCAATTTTCTTGTCTACAACACAAACGATGAAAGAAGCAACTGGACAATTGGTGGCGATGTGGACTTTATCCATGCTGGGTGAGCGTAAGGATGGGATCACTTTGTAAGTTCTGAGCTGAAAGGAATGTATGAGAACATGGAGCATACATGTATACCCTACTCTGGCCATGAATATCATTTGTGGCCCTCCATACGAAATAATACCCACACTCAATTTTGTTTTCTACAACAGAAACAATGAAAGAAACAACTGGACTAGTGGTGCTGATGTGGACTTTATCCATGCAGGGTGAACGTAGGGATGGGATCACTTTGTAAGTTCTGAGCTGAAAGGAATGTATGAGAACATGGAGCATACATGTATACCCTACTCTGGCCATGAATATCATTTGTGGCCCTCCATACGAAATAATACCCACACTCAATTTTGTTTTCTACAACAGAAACAATGAAAGAAACAACTGGACTAGTGGTGCTGATGTGGACTTTATCCATGCAGGGTGAACGTAGGGATGGGATCACTTTGTAAGTTCTGAGCTGAAAGGAATGTATGAGAACATGGAGCATACATGTATACCCTACTCTGACCATGAGCACAAATTGTGGCCCAGTGTTTGAGTTATTTTGTACAATGCACTCTTAGTTTAAATGGATGCCATCGATATGGGGATAACTGATTTCTACACACTAAAAAAAAAAAATCTGACAACTCTGGCCCTGCTACATCGCACTGTAGAATCTAGTTACTATATAATAGTGTTCTGGGCTTCGACATGGCATCAGACTTCTGAAAGTAGAGCAGCTGCCCAAGCAGCATCAAACATTGCTCCGTTGTTCTGTATAAGTTCAACTGTCTGCACTCAAAGAACCAGTCCTGCAGAAGCAGAAAGAATAATCTCTGTGGTGAGTTTGCAAAAGAATCCTTGCCTACAGTCCTACAAATGCAGATGGCCTAGATCACAGCTTATTACATAAACATTCATTTTTTTCATCATTTGATCATACCGGAGAATGGAGGTAATATTCAAAGGAAAATTCCAAACTTCATATTTTAAAGTTGAACATGGCAGGTGCTCTGCCGTTGCAAACAAGGGGAGAAAACAGAGTCGGTATAGGAATTTTCAAACTTCATCAAAATTCAGTGCTGTTAAATGTTCAATTTGCTGCTGTTCAACTTTCAATCTAAATAAGAAAGGTATGATTAGTAATAGTAAGCTACACAAAAGTATCTTTATAGACACTAAATCCAATTTTTTATTGATATGCATTACAGCTAAGTCAAAAGAGAACTAATTAACTAGGGAGTACTGAGACCAAAAATGTAACTGAACAAAATAAATGGTTGAGAGCAACTAACGGGTGAACTCATCGCCCAAAGCATCTCAACACCGAGGACACAAGGGCAGATGATAGAAACTTCATTCCAGCAGACCCACCGGGGAAGTATGAGATAGCATAATATGCTAGAGCAAGGATCTGATAAAGACAAGAGAAAACCTTGTTACATCACACCACGTAAATAATAGCAAGATCCCAAACCCCACAGGTACCAGAAACTGTGCCAAGCCCCAGACTACAGTATGTTTTATGGCCTATTCAGGGAGTAAGGTTGTTCTTAAAGGAGTGAAAGCGTCCAATTGTACACGAAATTCTGATAACATAGAGCAAAAAAGATAGCAGATACAAACGGAGAGGTTATCACCTGAAGCACAGAGAAGAAAACAGAAAGTACATAGCTATGAAGCACCATTGACACATAGATGGTAGCAACCATGCTGCCGACAAATCCGACAGTGAAAGGTAATCTCTGTGATATAAAGAAAACGATTCAGCAAAGTAGCACAAACATGTACTTCTTGAGATAAGATTTAAATATCAGCATACGCACTCATATAACATATAAGACATGAACTAATAATGAACCAGTATCCACAACACACAATAAATCAAGAAAAACAAATGATCTTATAAGTTGGAACCACGTTATAAGCTAAACTACAGGAACATAGATATGGTATTATCAGAGAAGCACCTGTACAAAAACTTCCTCTACAAGGTTCCCTTTGCCATGAGCATAGGGGAACAAAGAACAGTATAGCAGTCACTAATATAGAAATAGAAAACAGTAATGCGCATGTTAATATCTTATAAACCTAGAAAACAAAGCACATTCAAACGTTTAAAATTTTCTTAGAAATACAATATGATTATATGAGGCACCAACCACTGCTAATGCATCTCCAACTCTGTTTCTACCAAGGTCAGGCAAGTGTACAAGTAGGCTAGGACTGGTGTTTCCGCTCACAACCATAACAGTTTTACAATTGGACACGCAATAACTTATCAAATTATCAATAACTGAAGGATACGCTATGTAGCCATACATATTTGGTGGTCAGTATACACCTTTTTAATACAATGGTTCCTAATTTATTTATTTATTTTCTATAGATCGTACTTCTACAAGAAAATTTAGTTGCATATATGAATTCACCCTTTCTCTATTATGGGGTCATTGCATGACAAGATCAATAACATTCCCTGATGAGTTCAAAATTGAACTTTCTAAACAGGACAAACAATTATAGGTTATTTGACGCACCATTTCACAGAAATTTTATGAGAAGACAGCAATACTTATGAGATGAAAAGGTTTGTAAGACAGATACATACCTCTTTGGAAATCATATGGTATAGCTGATTCTTGGGCCCCTTCAGAGCAAAGAATGATCCAATTATGAAGGCACATCCCACAGTGAAACAGATTGCAAACTTTTGAGGCATTATCACCATAACTGGCAGAAATATCGTGAATGCGATAAAAACTAGGAATATGCCACTAGCAAGAAATAGGCCGAAGTACATCAGAGATCCAGATTGAACACTGCTAGTTGTAGACTTCAAGCGGCCTTTAACACCTTTCGAGACCCTGGATATATCAAAATTGCAGAATACTGTCAGTAAAACATAAAAGTTGCAGGTTTAACATTTTTTTCGTTAATCGCTACAAGCCAGGTCACTGCCATATACTGTATATTTTCTTCCCTTTCTCAACTCACCCACTTCCCAGCTTTTTCAGAACTAAACAAAATTCCTTTTAACCGGCTCAGAAGTCAGACGTTTAAAAATCTCAACATTTATCTTCACGATGACAACTTTGCGGCTTTGCCAAAACACTGAATTCCCCCATCGACCTCAGCCGTACCAGCTGGCTAAATCGAACACAGATCCTTGCCCTGAAAATACATCTCTTGGTTCAAGAACCCCACTTGGAACTCGAGATCACTATGGAGTACAAACAACAGCCGGCCAAATTGCTTCAGAGCCCAACAGGAATTCATCATTCATCAAGCAGCTTGCCTATCATCTATGGTTTGAGCTATGGTAGCGCGATAAATTGTTCTTATAAGCCATAACCTAATAGACAGTAACTAAAACAATCACATTCGGCACAGGGACGATCTGAGAAACCGCCTACGATCCCTCGCATGTAAGTAACAGCTGCACGCGGATCAAAGCTAAGTTCCGATTCAGTCGCGCAAGCCCTTGGTGGATACAGCAAAGACGATGTTGGGAGCGAGAGCGGGCGGGTGAAGGGCGTGGGGTTTGCTTACACGCCGAAGGTGCCGGCGACGCGATCGTTGGCGGAGCGGACGGCGGCCTCGATGTCGATCCCGAAGCCATCGCCGGCGTCATCCTCGGCTGAGCGGGCCGCCGCGTAGGAGTTCCAGTCAGCAAGCAGCGACGGCTGGGGCGACGCCGCCGAGGAGGTCGAGGGCCCGGAGCCGGAGGAGAACCACTGCATCTCGGCCCCACAGCGCCAGAAAGACAGCGAGGGGAGAGGGGAACGGGAGATTTGAGCAGTAGAGAGCTACAGCGAGCCTACAAAAACCCAGATTTGAGCAGGTTGCACGGCAGCTATTTCAGTTCAAAAAAGAAAAAAAAAAGCTACCGGTAAATTTCCCCCCTTATCAGAGCATCAACCTTTGTACTGTATTAGCTACTCCAACACAGGGAAAAAAAGTTGCTACAAACCCAAAATGTTGGTAATAATCCCACAAATGTGAACGTGTATAAAGGCAGCAGGCAGTGCACAAAGACTGAAACAGAGATGCATGTCCCTGGAGAGCCTCCGTTGTATTGACACAAACGGGAGCAAGAATTTGATGCCTTTTAATCATCAGGTAGCTTTTCTGTTCTTTCCTCAGGTTTTCTCCGTACTCACAGCACCATTAGATGGTCCACCTTTGTAATTGAATTTTCAGCAGATGCATTACACCAGAGAAGTGTTTACGCTACGAATCGGTACAGCAGCAGAAGTGTTCAGCGGTCAAGCGGTCAAGCGGTCATGGTATCGGGACAGCAGTGCCTAACAAAATTGCGTTTACAAGCTTTGCATCGTCACGTAGAGAAGTGTTCGCGCTAGGTATGCCACAGGCCCCAGATTCTGCAGCCACTCTGCCGTCAAGAACATGGCAGCGAAGCATGAGTCCCATCAATTAGAGTCGACACTAAAAGGACATGGCACGGGTTCGGAGACATAATGACAGAAACCTTTTATTAGAAAACAATCTGTTTAATAGCTCATCTGAGATATTTGGTTACAGATCACTAATATTGCAAGATATATCAATACATAAGCAGTCAAGCTGACATGCTGTTTGTCTGTGTGATTCTGACATCTTCCTGGGAAGAACTTCACGAGTATACCAGAGTTCCAATATATTCGCCGTTAACTGCAAACAACAAAACCTATCAGTTAACAGCTTATCCAAGGTTTGTAGATTTTAGAAATCTATCAAGTAATATGTCATGCTGGGGATTTAACATCTTGCACTTCTTGTAAGTTGTTTGATCTGTGTGCCCTAAAAAAGTGAAACAACACCATGAACCAGGCTTGGGAAACACAAGATGGAGAAGTACCTAATTACATAGCCATTTCTGCTTGTAGAGCTGCTAGCTCATCATCCTCTGTTTTACTACTCTGGGCAGAGGGCCGAGTGGATTGCTGAGCAGTAGGTACACGCACTGGAGCAGTAGTAGGAGCAGTCGTAGTAGGTGCAAGCAGCTCTGCCTCCAACTCCTCACCCTCCAGGTCCGCAAGTTCAGCTTCCAGTTCATCCTATTCAAAATAGGGAAGTTTTAGGATTTTTCCCTCTTTTTCAGCTAGCACAAATGCATAACCGTGCAGATCTCTGAAAAAAAAGTATGTGGATCTGAAAAGGCAATACTAAGTGTGCACCCTCAAGCTTGTGCACGTTCGCGCAAGTGTGTGAGAGCTGAGAGAGATACCTCATCAAAATCAGCAGCTGCTCCCATAGGCGTTGACAGTAGATCCTGAATTTGTCTCATGTTCTCCATATTGTCATTGATTTCATCCATGGTTTTGTCAACATCATCAATATTTCTGTCACAGCAAGATGTTTTTGTAATAAAGAGTCAACAAATTAATTCACCATATCTTCACAATGCACACCAGGAAGCAATAATAACTACAGTAAAAGAAACAGCAAAAGAAATTGTCTCCAATCTTTCTGACTCGCCACCATAAATATGTAACTGAAAGTACTAGTTTCTAACTCTGGTCAATCAGTCCATAGAACACTAAACTACTACAAACCAAAGTACAAAGAAGTTTACACTTATATGTAAGCACTTTTCATTGGCAGCATTGCACAATCCTATTGTTGATAAAAGTTATTCGCCATCAATGAAAAAGCTTGGGAACAGTAAACGATGTCCATACTATGACAATTCAGAAATACCACATCTACCAAGTATATTGCATTGTGAATCGAACAACTTCTGTTTTCAACTGAAAGTTAAGTCAGTAGACTTGCTTGTTGTATCAATGCAGAACAATCAATCAGTATAGTTGAAATCATTGAAATCAGATGATCCAGGGTCCAAGATATAGAGAGCAGTGACTAAGTTTCGCCGCAGATGTAGCCCACTTACTACAGATGATACTAAAGATTTGAACCAATGTAGATAAATATTTATAAGGAAATTGATGTTAAGCGAAAACAGTTTATGTAATAAGTAATAACCCTACATACGTTGATTTGTGCATAGCTTTCATTGCTGACGCTCCTGTTCTCAATGCATCCACAGTCTCTGTTGTAGCTTTTGCAGCTTCTAGCATAATCATCTATAATAAAAAAAAATATTAGGACAGTAATACAACAAATCTTAAATAAGCATAATAAACCTAGATAATAAATGGCTATTCACTTATTTGTGACTTCACCTGATCATGTATCCTTAGCTGGAAATTCCCAAGCTGTTCAATCTGTTGCTCATATAGCCTCTTCCGCTTCAAGCACTGTATTGCAGCTACAATGCAAAGTTCAGAACTAAAAATTAAGTAATTCCTACCGTTGAGACTCATCAAATGCAGAAGGAAAGCCATAACTCGTGATGAGAGTATATCCACAACACGGAAGGAGTGTGATTTTCACAGATAAAAAAAATATCAGTTTGGTAACAAAAGAAGCACCATGGGATCCTAAGAAAGACTCAGGTACTACGAGTATGACAGAATACTAGGGATATATCCGTAGTTTGAATACAAATGGGAGTTTAGCAACACAATAGCCAATGGGCATAGATGCAAGAGGCACATGCAGATAATGATTAAAAGGGAAATATAGAGCACAAGAGGAACACATCCTCTATTAAGTTGGAATAATTCCAGCCATACCATCGCTTTAGGTGCACTTTCATCTATGGCATCACCCTATGTCATTGACATGTAGGACCAGACCCCACATGTCATTGACTAGCTCCATGGTATAGATGAAAACTCACTCCAAATTGATGGATGCAAGAGAAAAAAGGGCATGACCAGAAAATGTAAAGAAAAAAAATACAATTCAGAGGTTTTAACCTATTGAAATAGTCTGCGGAAACATAAATTTGCTATCACATAGTCAACTTATTAATCAAAATGGGGGTATGAAATGAGGTTACTACAAAGTATGAAAGCTGGCACATCAGCTCACCAAGAGCCTAACTCCTAATAGCAAACTAGGACTATAAGCAGCTGGGTTCCTGGATAAGGCAGCAAGGGTTTCAAATTAAAATCAAGTTTCTTATCATTGATAGATTTGTTACATTTAAGTGCTTTCATAACACTGTTTGATCATATAAAATAAAGAAACGATATGAAAGGGAAAAGAAGTCTACCTCTTTTGTTCTTGGCTTTTGTGAAATTCTTGGCCTTTTCGACCTCAAGATTTGCCTTCTTTACCAGCAAATTTTCCTTCTTTTCTAACATTTCAAGAGTCTGAAGCATATTAAGGAAGTTAATTTACAGATACAGATTACATAAACACTATAAAATACTGCATGTTGTATCGCGAAAATCATTTTAAACTCTTAGCATATCGTCTCAGCAACATAAGTCCGTTAGGGCATCCAATTCTATATTACAGAATTAAATTTGTCTGGCCAAATTGTCTGCCTTAGACCCTCAAAATGTTTAACATTTATTCCTTCCATGCACTGAATCACTCAAAAATTGAAGAAACCAGAATAATCAAGAAAATAGTTATGCCCATCAAATCTCCTATACCTCAAGTGCCTATTTTTACTGGTTCTGGGTGTGAGTATTTCAAGCATACACAAGGGCCCACTGAAACAAGAAGTGCATACGAACCTGTGTTTCTACCATATGGTCAATATATACCCTTTCTACCACTGGCGGAGCCACTCACAGCCCAGCCGGGGCCAACGCCCGCCCCCCCCCCCTGTCCTAGAATTTTTTTTGAAGACCAGCTGGGAATACCAAGAAAAGAAAGGAAAGAATGGGTGAGAGGAAGTCACCGAGCTCATTTCCAATTGCTGGTGCTCTAGAACTGATGCTCCTATCACATGATCTTGGAATATCTAGGTAGAAAAGGGAATGGTTGGAGCATGGGAGCTAGCAAGTCCTGCTGTGAAGAAATATAATCGAGTTACGCAGCGGCAAAGCATGAGCCCAATTTATCGGCAGACACAGGTCAACATATACGCCATACGTGTAGTCCGCAGTTGCTTTAACGACCCATGCTACCAAAATACCACGATCTCAACATCACAAGGCTCCCATTGTTGCGTTCCATGTTTGCTCGGCC
Organism: Eragrostis tef; assembly: GCA_000970635.1. Classification (NCBI taxonomy): domain Eukaryota; kingdom Viridiplantae; phylum Streptophyta; class Magnoliopsida; order Poales; family Poaceae; genus Eragrostis; species Eragrostis tef. The sequence continues at coordinate 23,867 of LAPY01002449.1, forward strand.
CCTCCTATACTTTGTTGCTCCGCCACTGCTTTCTACCAGGAAACTTAACATCACCTCCTACACTTCAACCATCAGCTAGGAGTACCCTTTTGCCCAAATAGGGAAATAGCGAGACTATTTTGCTCCCACACACATAAACCTTCTGTCACTGTTAATGTCTCAAAAAAGGCAAGGAATAGTTGTCCTGTTAACACAAAACTTGCCATATTCGTGTACCCTGACGCCGGGGGTTACACGCCACGGCTGGACTTAGATTGCAATAGAAGATGCATCACTGTACCTTTTTTGCACAGAAAAGCTACAATAATTTGGTCCACATCCGTAAGCACATACCGATTATTCTTACCACGCCATGACTTCCCTAAAAAAAAACCGTAATCTATAGAGCCGCAATAAATCATCGATCGATTCACCTCGTTGAGCTTACCGAGCGAGGCCAACGCGGTGGCCTGGCTCTGCTCCTTGGACTTCCCGAACACCCTGCCGAAGACGCCCGACATGGCCGCTGGCCGCCTGTTGCTTCCCAAAGAGTCGCTGCCGCGCTATCGAACCGAATCGGAGTGAGGAAACAAGCAAATACGGTAAGAACGGCCTCGAAATCAAACTGACTTTTGGGTTGGATTCGTCGAGGCAATCGGGCTAACCGGATCTCTGCGTTGTCTCGTGCCACGCGCCTCGCGATCTCTGCTTCGCCGGCCGGTCTCCGGTTGGCGGTGGTTGCGGTGCCGTGGGTTCTTAGCGGGGCTGAGGGGGAAAGGGCGGCAGCGGGACGCGGAGTCGTAACCGGACGGAGGAGGAAGGGGGTGATGGTATCAGAGCGTTGGGCGCGTGGCACGGGCAGGGCCGAGACCGGGCTTGATCGGCATCGTGTAGACCAGGCCGAGCTTCAGGTAACGAGAATATATTGGGTCCGGACCATGAGTTTAATGGGCTATGAATCTATAATATCTCCATCTAGAGCCGAGAAGTGAACTCCTCTCGAAACAAAGTAGTCATGGCCAAAAAGGCCGTCCCAAGCACAAAAGACACGGCCTATTTGTATTTAGGACCAATTTATCACGTAATTGTTATCAGGCCATGCCGTACCAGCCTACGGGCCGATCCTTCGCTCGTGGCACGGCACGAAATGGCATTTCCGTGTCTAATCGTACCGGGCCGGCCTGCTTGACCCGTGAGCACAGCGGTCTATTTTTACAATTTTATTCCAATAGTTTATGTGGCTTAGAAAGTAAGAGACTTACCACTAGACTACTCCATACTTGTTGTTTTATCGAATTTAATATCAGGTCGTGCCGTGCCGTCTGTCAGGCGGCACCTTCAGGCCAAGCATGGCCCGATGGTGCATACCGTGCTGGTCCGAGCCTAAAATTCATCAGTCGTGCCGTGTTTGGGTCGGGCCAAAAATTACGAGCTTCGTGTCCGCCCGTTTGGCCCGGCCTATTTTGCCACCACTAAAACAAACCAACCAACCAAGGGGAACACACTTTTATCTAAAAGACAAAAATAGAAGTTCCTCAATAAAACCTTTTATCTAAAAAAAACTAAGTGAACACACTTTCTTTCATACCTTTGATATCTAAAAAAAATTGTTTTTTACATTGTGAACGCTGGGCAACCATATTTTGTCCTAAAATACTATAACCACGGTGAAGAAATGATGTTAATACTATCAGTTATAACTGATATCCGAATTAGTTATCCGATGGTTTTGACCTGTCCATATTTTTGCCGCTCTCAAACTTGTAAGGTGGCAGGCAACTAGGAGTAGGATTTGAAATGTCAATCTTGCAGAATTTGGTATGGAACCTTCTTATCACAAGTGTTATTTTTTCCTCCTCTTTGGAGACTTGTAATGTTATCAACTAGGAGTATTGCATTTTATGTGCAACCGTTAGTTCTTTCCTTTGAATTAACTAACAGTTTGGTCGGATCTGTAAACTTGAAATGATTTTCTTTTTACATCAACTTGAAATGATTTTAGATTAATATTGAAGATGGGTTATTCATTGATGTGAAAAAAAAGAAAAAGAAAAAAAACCATGGGTTATTGCAAAAAGACAAGTTGATCGCCCATTCGTGAACGGCAGGATCCAGATCCAAAGGACGGTTTTCAAAATACGCGTAGCGCCACGTGATAACGCGAGAACTCGCGATTTTACTTTCACACAACCTTCTCCTGCCCTCGTCGTGCCGCCTCTCCAGCCTTCCCTCCCAAATCCCAAACCTCTCGACCCGGTTCGGCGCCGTCCAAAACCCTAGGCGCCGCCGCCATGGACGACAGCCTCTACGACGAGTTCGGCAACTACATCGGCCCGGAGCTCGCTGACTCCGACGCCGATGACTCCGACGCCGGGGCCTCCCCGTCCCCTTCGCCATCAC
>LAPY01002449.1:39588-64511 GCA_000970635.1 Eragrostis tef
CCTCCGCGGATGGTGAAGGCCCCCCCCCCCTTTTTTTTTAAAATGCTCAGCGAAACATCCCGTTTTATTTACAACGAATTCATATTGTTTTCTTCCTAAATTGCTCGCAACTTAGCTTGCTTTCTCCAAATATTACTCATGCTCAGGTTTTTGCATTCATTGGGTCAATTATGTTGCCTTACCTTGTGTTCGACCCAATTTCCATAGCGACCCTTGCATTTTTAATGCCAGATTACTTTTGGAAAATCAATCTGCCGTGTCAGTTCTCACTATGCCATTCTTATGACAGATGAGAACTTCTTTGGAGTTTTTGGACCTGTAGTATCAACAAGATTTATCCAAACGGGAAGACCTTCAGATTCTGGAATGTCCGAAGATGATAACCATGATATAACTTTAGATTCTAGGACATTCTCCATGCATTATCGCTTTCGCAATGTTGATCCTTCAGACTGCACAGCCAACTCAGCTGGAAGTATAAGGACACCGGATACGGCATCTAAGGGATCCATAGAGGAACTGAATGTATCTGAACCTGGAATAAAATCAAGTAGTGGTCGGGATGCATTGACTGACATGAGTATGTTGACTGGTAACCCTAGAACTTTTGATTATGGTAAGCTATCACCAATGCTGAGTGATGTAATGCAGAAGATAGGGAAAGATCAACAAAGAAGTTCTCCTATCACGCGTGTTGCTGATGTAAACCGTGATCGAGTTTTAGCCACTGCAACTGAGGAAGAACGCAGGGAAGAGACTTCATGCATTGGCAATGGTATATGCTCTAATGAGTTGGGCACTGTTAATAGTACAGAGGAGCATATTTCAGTGAGAAATCCAGTTTCAACCTGCACTGATCCTTTTGAAGAAGATAATGCGATAATAACTGATGGTCTTGAAAAATTTCAGGTTTGTTATTGGATCCTTTTGTGTCACTCAGGACAACCCATGGTACTAAATTGCCAAAAACAACTTATATTTATAGTTTCAAGCTTACTTTGTGGCATTTAGCTGTCCATTAGTTAGATTGTAGAAGTAACTTTGAAATCTGGACACCTTTCCAGTTTTCTTATGTTCAAAACAAACATACCAAAAGAAAAGATTCTAGTAGCATGTCTCGAGGGCAACCTGTTACTTGTATTTGCAATCGGGTGGGGTAGCATCCTTCATTGCTCTATTTAAGGACAATTATCTCAATGTTGCATTGTGGAACACAATCTCATGTCATTGACTTCGTTTTCCTTGTCATGTCTTATTTCTTGTAGTTACTATGTTGTGATTATTTGGTTCATTAGACTTCCATTCCTTGTGTGCTTATCTGTTTCTCGGATTTGAATATTTTCCAGAACGGCAACCTTGATCGTGTGTCTGTCGACTCTGGTGTCAATAATACTGTAGAAACTCAAGCAAATCCCTCCCCCCTGTACAGTTCCCTCATGAGTAATTTTGGCTTGCAACCCCATCATCCCTTGAACGAATCATTGTCAAAAAATCAACCATCTGGCTCAAATGGCACTGCGCATGCTTCCTTCATGAGAAATTTTGACTCGGAGCATCATCCCTTGGATCAACCACCTGAAACAGATAACATTGCGAATGCTTCCCAATTGTCCAGTGCAGATCTTGTGATTTGTCAGAAGGATGGTGAGCAGCTGCACCAACAAAATAAAGTAATGGATACAGAAACTATTCTACGTACTCCGAGAACTTTAGTTCAGCAGTCGGGAGCTCCACAAGGCTCCATATCATCCCTGCGCTCAAAAAGACCGAAGCTCTTCAGTGCCAGTGCAGGTCCTGTGGTTTCTCAGGAGAATGCTGAGCAGCTGCACTTACAGAACGAAGTAATGGATAGAGAAACTATTCTACGTACTCCAAGAACTGTAGCTCAGCAGTTGGAATTTTCGCTAGGATCCATATCGTCTCTGTGCTCAAAAAGGAGGGAACCCTTCAGTGCCAGTGCAGTTCCTGTGATTTGTCAGAAGGATGCTCGGCAGCCGCATCCACAGAACGAAGTAATGGATACCGAAACGATTCTACGTACTCCAAGAACTGTAGTACAGCAGATGGAAGTTTCACAAGGCTCGATATCATCCCTGCACTCAAAAAGACAGAAACTCTTCTGTTCTACTCCTCTATCCAATTGTGAAGTGCCAGGCCAGGAGGCTAGCTCATTGGGTGTTGAGTTTGTTAAACATGACCAGAGAATATCTGCGCTGGAGAATGTGCTGAAGCTTAGGCTTCAAGAATCACCAGCTGCTTCCCGGTTGCAACTGGTTGAGAGGAATGAACTTGGTCATCAAGGAAATGACATATTCAGAAACGCTGAAGATCATGCTCCTGCCATGTCTGTTTCTTGTAATTCTGTTCCACGCTGGCAGCTGAAGAAAACCAGTGAGTCTTCCATTACAGGACCTACTCCAGGACAGGGGCTAAATGGGCCCGCTAATGTTCAGAATACGTCATGTGATGTACTTTCTTTGGACAGCCAACTTAGTTGTGATCTGAATTTGGATGGTGGAGGAAGAAAGAGAAGTATTAAAGAATGCAGTCATGCTGCGCAGGAGCGCCCTGAGGAAATATCTAAGGCAGCAGGAAGTCCTAAAAAATCAAGAAAACAGCTGACCTCTGCATCTGAACTTTCAGTGTTGCCCAATGTGTTTAATGAGAAGCAGAGTGGGGATAATGATAGTAGGCAGCCAGTAAATGTTGACTGGAACAAGGTAAAATTTACCACTTTATACTATATTCTGAAGTTTTCAGTGTTACTCAAGTTGTTTCTTTGAAGTGACTAGCTTCTGTCTGAAATTGACTGTTTCCCTTTATACAGGTAGTATGTACCATCTCTAATGCCACAGAGCAAGGCATCTAAGGGACCCATAGAGGAACTGAATGTATCTGAACCTGGAATAAAATCGAGTAGTGGTCGGGATGCATTGACTGACATGAGTATGTTGACTGGTAACCCTAGAACTTTTGATTATGGTAAGCTATCACCAATGCTGAGTGATGTAATGCAGAAGATAGGGAACGATCAACAAAGAAATTCTCCTATCACGCATGTTGCTGATGTAAATCCTGATCGAGTTTTAGCCACTGCAACTGAGGAAGAACGCAGGGAAGAGACTTCATGCATTGGCAATGGTATATGCTCTAATGAGTTGGGATCTGTTAATGGTACAGAGGAGCATATTTCAGTGAGAAATCCAGTTTCAACCTGCACTGATCCTATTCAAGAAGATATTGCGATGATAACTGATGGTCTTGAGAAATTTCAGGTTTGTTATTGGATCCTTTTGTGTTACCCAGAACAGTGCATGGTACTAAATTGCCAAAAAACAACTTATATTTACAGTTTTCAAGCTTTCTTTGTGCCATTTAGCTGTCTATTAGTTAGAAACTTAGAATGTAGAAGTAACTTTGAAATCTGGACAGCTTTCCAGGTTTCTTATGTTCAAAACAAACATACCAAAAGAAAAGATTGTAGTAGCATGTCTCAAGGGCAACCTATTACTTGTATTTGAAATCAGGTGGGGTTGCATCCTTCATTGCTCCATTTAAGGACAATTATCTCAATCTTGCATTTTGGAACAGAATCTCATGTCATTGACTTCGTTTTCCTTGTCATGTCTTATTTCTTGTAGTTACTATGTTGTGATTATTTGGTTAATTAGACTTCCATTCCTGTGTGCTTATCTGTTTCTCGGATTTGAACATTTTGTCAGGAGAATGGCAACCATGATCATGTGGCTGTTGACTCTGGTGTCAATAATACCGTAGAACCTCAAGCAAAGCCCTCCCCCCTATACAGTTCCCTCATGAGTAATTTTGGCTTGCAACCCCATCATCCCCTGAACGAATCATCATCAAAAAAACAACCATCTGACTCAAATGGCACTGCACATGCTTCCTCCATGAGAAATTTTGATTCGGAGCATCATCCCTTGGGTCAACCACCTGAAACAGATAATGTTGCGAATGCTTCCCAATTGTCCAGTGCAGATCTTGTGATTTGTCAGAAGGATGGTGAGCAGCTGCACCAACAAAATAAAGTAATGGATACAGAAACTATTCTACGGACTCCGAGAACTTTAGTTCAGCAGTCGGAAGCTCCACAAGGCTCCATATCATCCCTGCGCTCAAAAAGACCGAAACTCTTCGGTGCCAGTGCAGGTCCTGTGATTTCTCAGGAGGATGCTGAACAGCTGCGCCAACAGAACGAAGTAATGGATACAGAAACTATTCTACGTACTCCAAGAACTGTAGCTCAGCAGTTGGAATTTTCGCTAGGATCCATATCGTCTCTGCGCTCAAAAAGGAAGGAACCCTTCAGTGCCAGTACAGTTCCTGTGATTTATCAGAAGGATGCTCGGCAGCCGCATCAACAGAACGAAGTAATGGATACCGAAACGATTCTACGTACTCCAAGAACTGTAGTACAGCAGATGGAAGTTTCACAAGGCTCGATATCATCCCTGCACTCAAAAAGACAGAAACTCTTCTGTTCTACTCCTCTATCCAATTGTGAAGTGCCAGGCCAGGAGGCTAGCTCATTGGGTGTTGAGTTTGTTAAACATGACCAGAGAATATCTGCGCTGGAGAATGTGCTGAAGCTTAGGCTTCAAGAATCACCAGCTGCTTCCCGGTTGCAACTGGTTGAGAGGAATGAACTTGGTCATCAGGGAAATGACATATTCAGAAACGCTGAAGATCATGCTCCTGCCATGTCTGTTTCTTGTAATTCTGTTCTACGCCTGCAGCTGAAGAAAACCAGCGAGTCTTCCATTACAGGAACTACTCCAGGACAGGGGCTAAATGGGGCCGCTAATGTTCAGAATACGTCATGTGATGTCCTTACTTTGGACAGCCAACTTAGTTGTGATCTGAATTTGGATGGTGGAGGAAGAAAGAGAAGTATTAAAGAATACAGTCATGCTGCGCAGGAGCGCCCTGAGGAAATATCTAAGGCAGCAAGAAGTCCTAAAAAATCAAGAAAACAGCTGACCTCTGCATCTGAACTTTCAGTGTTGCCCAAGGTGTTTAACGAGAAGCAGAGTGGGGATAATGATAGTAGGCAGTCAGTAAATGTCGATTGGAACAAGGTAAAATTTACCACTTTATACTATATTCTGAAGTTTTCAGTGTTACTCAAGTTGTTTCTTTGAAGTGACTAGCTTCTGTCTGAAATTGACTGTTTCCCTTTATACAGGTAGTATGTACCATCTCTAATGCCACAGAGCAAGTTTTTGCAGCATCTATAAGTAAGCTTAATTTCCAACAGGTACACATTCCCCCTGGTCAATGCAGTAAACATTCCTTCTTTAAGTAGTCTGATTTGAAATGTGTGGTTTAACATTTCTTCTTTTAGGTTTCCGTTACACTGACAATGTTGCTCACAACCTTATTTTATCTTTTTAATTGAATAGTAAACTAGGAGTAGTTGAACTAAAATAAAGATTAAAGTACGGAGAATAATATATGGTCTGAATTACTGTACAAATATTTTTTTGGGAACCCATGTCCGAAACTACTCAACCCTCTTTTTCACAAACATCACTTTGTAGCTTACAACATTAGTTTGAACATCAATTGACATCTCAGACTAACAGGCACGACAAAGGTGGGGCTACAAAGTGAAGTTACGGTTTTGAGAACCTTTAAGAACCTTTATTGTAAAACTCCCTCCAAACTTTATCACTTGACAATATCACAGGCCATAGTTTGATTTTGATGGCCACAGTTTTTTTTTTGACTGCAGCTATTGTCCTAACGTCAAGTATTTTCAAGTGACAAATCTAGTAGTTGCACATATATGCTCATGTATTAAACATATTCAAACATGCACTGTCAGTCTGGTACACTTGTTAAGTCTAGTCTGATAAATGATAGTCTAGCACTTCAGTTTTCTATTGAAATGTTTGAAATTTAATTGTGTTTCTGTTTTTTTTTTTACATAAACGAAGCTTGATCCCCTAGATGATAAGCTGGATGATATTCGGATGGCTCAAAAATATAGAAGACTTTCTACTTCTGTGGTATGTTTTGATCTTTTAGCTGCTAATTTTGCAAATATTATGTTGCATCTTCTTTCTTCCATTTTCGAGGTTACGTATTTATTTTCTGCACTCAGAGGTTTAAAGATTGCTGCGGAGATCAGCAAAAGAGGTACCTATTGTTTTGATATTTATATATTATTTACTGTGGGCTGTGAGTGACATTTAATTTATAACTTCTTGCACTTCTCCAGACTAGCAGAGGCAAGATCTCTCCATGAAAGGCTCTTGTATGAAAGGGCAAAGCTGCAAATAAACAATACGAAGCTAGCTAAACTCCGAGTACGATTTTCTTCCTCTTTTATGGTTTTCCAGCAAAGCCTTTATGCCTTAAGATGCTAAATTACTCCTTTCTTACCTTCCTGGTGCAGAATAAGACTCAGCAATGTCAAATCGGAATTCAAGAGTGCTCCTTTCTGAAATATAAGATTTCGGGTGGTGCACAAATGAATAATGCTTCTCTTCATTTTATGAGTTTGATCAATGACAATGATAGACAGGTAATGACATACTGTAAGGTTTTCTTCCTTTCTGTTTCTAGTGATCACATCACCTTGTTAGTTTCAGTGGCAAGCCTGTAAGTATAGTCAACTATACAGACAACTTGTCGATGGATCTGGCCACAATAATGTAGTTAACATTCAATAGCTGCCATGGTTTATTGATCTATTACTTCCAGACTTTGAGTAGTCATGCTTCTTTAGTTGTCTGCTCTTTCTGCATGTTCTGTTGCTTATATTCATGACTACCCTTTTCCGCTGCCCTTGCTCTTATGTACCATTTATTTTGGGTATATTATGTTGCTTCTGTTGTCATCTAAATTTGATCCTGGCAAACTGCAAAGCAGTGAATTTGCTACGCTTTGAAATTCTTGTAGATGCATGTTCACCCGCATACAGGATTCAATGTGTTGCAGTAACATTTTACTTCTTGTGTATAACCAGGAACGGCTAGCTGTTGTGAAAAAAAAGAGGCTTGAATACAACAATATTCAGCAGAAGGTGGAGAGCTTAAAGAGTTCCCTTGAATATTTTCGCAAAACTAAAGGTGACATTAGCTGTCAGAGTGTTATGAAGTCCGCTGAAGAGCAATTGGATATGAGAAATCAGTGTCGCAGCTTCCACCAGATAGCAGGGGTATTGGTGCACAACTTAATGTTGAATCTACTGTTCATACAGAACTCTGTAGGTCTCCGTCTCCTCCCTCTGGCTTACATTTCCTTTCTTGATTCAGCTTCCGGAGCTGATGGACATAGTTAAAAGGGACAACAAGCGTGATGTCATCCTCAACTATCGCAATTTGTTGTTCCAGAGGTAACCATTCGTAGAATCATATGCCCTTTTCTATTTTGTAGCAGCCATGTTTTTGCTATATACTCTGGAATGAGAATTTATCCGATCACTGGTTCGTGGTTCAAACAAACTGATTGTTTTTGGTTACACTGGATGGTTTTGTCTTGTTTCGGAGAACCTGCATGGACTTGAAAAGTCACAACATTTAATTTTATTGTTTTGAAAGGGTATTCTAGAACCTTGTCTATGACCACATAATTTCTAGTTGTCAAATAAGTCCCAGTTATCTTGTCTGAAAATAAAAGGAGTCCCAGTTCTGCACTTTCTGGTTCCTAACTCTGGTCCAGTGGTCCTAGCTGGTACAGCCTCCTGATATGGTGCACTTCTCTAATTAAATACAGCTTTGCCTCATTAATCATTGTGCCTTATCTGTTTTCAAATTGTTCCTTCGACAGGATCATCTTAAACATCAGTGATATGTCTAGCATATTTGTGAACAACTCGCTGAATGGAAAAAGAATAGGACAGGTGAGATGCACACACTCTGTTATGTTTCTTTTGTATATGGAATAAATCTCATGACACTTTGCTCTTGGCCAGACATTTCCGGATTTGGATGCATCTGTGGCATTTAATTATGTTTTCAAAGCTGAGGAAAACCATCGAGTAACTGATTTACAATTGTTGCAGAAGACGACAATGGTGCGTTTATCTTTCGATTTGTTATTTCTGTGTGCAAAAAATTGAAACTGTTTACTTTTCTTTGGAAAACTTCTTTTTATGAAGTGAACATCTTTGCACATCACCCTTTTACCTATTATTATGTATAATAATCCACACCACATAAGTAACCTGTTGTATCTGCTTAACACTAATCCTTTTAGTTTTCTAATGGCTGTCATGTGAAATAACTCCTCCTATATCAGAGTTCTGTTTACTGACATACATCATTTATGCTTGCAGGAAACAAGATTGCTTTTGGGTAATCTTGTTGACGTTCTAGATGAAATCAAGTTTGCTAAAATGAAGTTACTTAACCTGACCTCCGCTGCTTTTGTTTTGGAGTCTCAAACATGTCTGTTCTATATCCCTTCCATCCCCTATCTTCAAGTTCTGGCATGCTTTTGTCATAAAACAGTAATAATCCATAATAACTGTAACAACGGGTGCAAGCACTATATCTATTGTTTTCAGTTCTTCAATGCATAGTCTGTTATTTGTTGTGTTTCTTGTGGGGATGTAAGATGGTGTGCATTGGCTGTCAAGCAAATACTACTGTTTACTAGTGAAGATAATGAGAAATGATGAAAGTATATCTGAAAGAAACACAGTGAGACCTACATTTGATTTAGACAATGGTTGCTAATTATAGGAGCATCGAGCATATGATCAGACAGGAAAAGGCATGCTTCTGAGAAATATGCTTTCAATTCCGGTTTCTGGGTTTACTTGAGATCGTCAACACACAACCGGGCTTTTATTTTAAGTTGACTGATGGAAGGATATAAGAAGCTTAGATATAGTTTTAATTGTAGATCAACTTCTATCTAGCCCCAGTACTCTTCTAATTCCTGAACAGGGAACTGATTACCCGCTACAATATTTTCACTGTTTTTCCTATTAGGTCAACTTGCCCTTCGTCTGTGCTTCATGAGTTTCAAGAGTGGCAAGAGGATCCCTTTTACCATTGACATGACAGACTTGAACCGGTTAGTCCACTAGAATTAAAGCTTTTCCTTTTTACATTGCTATACTATCTTTAAACCTTGTTTGTTTTGGAACAGCTCGGTCTATCCATCTGAGCCATCTGAGCTACTGATTAAGCTTTGCGAAGCTCAGACAACACTATCACAGCCAAGCATAGAAGAGATCATGGTTCCTGTAAGGAACCTTCAACCAGGTCGCACAGTAATACTGAGGCTGTGCGAGATGGTATCTCAGCTAATTGAGTCGCTACAATGTTGACCCAATTTTGGATGTACAGGATGAAGAAGATCGTGTAGGCAACAGATTCCATTAGAGTTGGACTTTGTATGTTCTTCTCGCAGCCTTGAGGGATGATAACATCCCTAAAGTTGTCCTTATCAAAGGTTTTTCTCTTTCAGTGAACTGCTCTGTGCTATATGGGTAAATATGTAAAGGAATGGCATCTTTTCTGAACATATGGTGTGCATGTTGTTGTAACTTGTATTGTAAGTGGAATATCATCTTTCTTTTTTTTAAGCCAAGTGGAGTATCATCTTTAACTTGGTTTTTTTTTACTGCAACGCTGGTCTTGGCAGTGGAAGCCTGCCCTTTCGTTAAAGCACAGCAAACGAGTTCATAGAAACTTGAACTTTACGACCGTTATCCTGCCACCTGTGGATTTTAACTAATTTGAATTCGAATGTGAGTGGTCAAAAACTTGGAGAGGTAAAGGTTAATTGTAACAATAATAACGCAAATATCACAACACTTGAGATGGCCGAGTTGGTCTAAGGCGCCAGATTAAGGTTCTGGTCCGAAAGGGCGTGGGTTCAAATCCCACTCTCAACAGTTAGTTTTTCTTTTTGGGTCCGTTGTGGCACATCTCTGCTGGTGCAGTTAACAGAGAGCTCCATGTTGAGTTTTTTGATCATTTTTAAGATATACAAGTACTTGTTTTCGAAGTACCCATGAGCATGCAACTCAAAAACTTGAAACATGCAATAGTTACAAGGAAAGGAGGTACACAAGGGAAAAAAAATCTTCCCCTCCCCCTGTACACAACCAAAAAAGAAAAGAACTGAAAAAAAAAGGAGAACTATAATAGCTGGTCATATATGCACGCGAAAACCTTTTGCTGCATCTCGGTCGTCTTGCGGTTGCGCCACGGTGTCCGGCCGCGTCATACGCCGGGCTTCTTGCCCATCTCCGGCAAGCCCGAGCCAACAGAGCCGCCGCCGAGCCCGAGCCCGCCGGTGATGCCACGGTGGAGCCTGCACCGGAATGACCCGGCGTGCGTCGTCGGCGAGCAGAGGCACGTCCGGGGGCTCGCCGGAATGTGGTGCTTGGGGACCGTCCGCGGCGAGGTCCCGGGCGGCGCCTCGTGCGAGATGGCGGCGGAGCCGTGCTTTCCGGCCGAGGCGCCAGCGTGCTTCGTCGACTCCGACACTGCGAGCTTCTCGATCGCCGGCGGCCTTCGGAGTTGCAGGTGGCCGTCCATGCCGAGCTCGCGAGCGGCGACGACGATCTTGGCCGATTGATACCAGCCTGATCTCCACGTTGCACAAGAATGATCACCGGGAATCGGTGCAAAGACTCATCGAATAAGGTACGCCAAAATTAAAAAGGAAGGAAAATTATGGAAGAAGAGATTGATACCTGTATGTATTGAAAACCAGCAATGTATGGAGCTAACAACTAGGTCAATTCTCCTTAGTTCAGCCTAAGTTAAATTACTCTATGGGATGTAGAATTAGTAGTAACACAAATTGGAGAGGGGGGTTAAAGAGAATGGTTTTATCATTGCATAGCCCTATTTGAAGGCAAACAAAAACTATTTTTGTCATCTACTATACTTGTGGATCAGATCATATCCATGCATGTGCATGACCCAGCTGCTGCTGAACTGGCAGGCCACTATTTTTGGGGTCCGTGTATATTTGGGCTCTGCAAAACTGGCCTATTTTGACGGAAAAGGTATCTTGCACTGTGACAAATGTGTTGTTTGAATTATTCAAGATGGCAGATTAAAAAGACGAGGGTGGGCAACAGAAGGGGATTAACCCCCGCTTCAACAATACGAAAACCGGGGATAATGTGGATTATTTTGCCATAATGGATAATGTGTATGTTTGGCATGCTAATGTGGATGGACTTAAGGCCCTATTTGGATGACAATTCGGACTGAATTTAAATACAACAACTGCAATTCTTATGCGTGTTGAGGAACAACAAAAGGAGGCATTTTCTACAAAATGGGTCCTTCCCATTTCATAGCCTTGCTTGGAGCAAAAAAATTCGTGACATTTTCATAGACTTGGAGTTCTCAATGAGATCTGGATATGAATATTTTCAGATGGCAAAAAAAATGACTGAATACTGCTAAAATAATTTTTCTTTGTTTATTTTGGCTCAAGAATTAATACAGTTCTTCTTGAAAATGTGGCACAAGCTATTCGATTATCAGAAGTGGTTTTGGTAGGTTTGCTTCAAGAAACATGGTAGCCCTTCAGACAAAATATCATCTTAAATATCATGTTTTACATTTTCTTATGAAGTCGAACATATCATATTTCTTCAAAATTGATGCATTTGCTTGTAGGTGTACAAACACGTCTTTCTTGCTAACTAGCACACAGGGAAGAGATCGGTTGAAGTAACACGAAAATTGAACATAAAGAAAGGGAAAAGGATAGTCTGCATGAGATTTTACATATTTCTATTTTTTTCCTTTTTTACATTGGATTAGCTTCCTTTCACACGTGTATATAGTATCAGTCAGCAAAGCATATACAACTCTGCACCACTTTCTATGAAGTGTTTCTGAAATAATCTATTTACATTGAAGCACTTTCAGCTTTGAACTCTGTAAGAACTCTACCGACAAAAAAAGTCGGGAAAGTCTGAAGCATGTGACCCCGCAAACAAGAGATCACACTGATCCCTCAACTCTGCTAGGTTCTTGAGACACGTTTGACTGATTGAGCGGCCATCCTACTTTTGGTGATGTACAGATGCTAGCTTCCACCTGAAACTGTTGCACAAAGAATCACTGTCATTCTCGCCAGATATATTAAAGAAACATAGTTTGAGAGCTGTTCTCTAACAGGTTGCAAATTTAAACTAGGCTCATTTTATTTTCATTTCCACGTGGTAAGTCATGGTTACTAATAATTGAGTTGACTACGTGGCAATTTAATAACATGATTATCACAGCCACTTACAGTGACATATTTATTTTAATTCCTGCCACATGTAACGTTACCATATGATTATCCCAGTACTGGCATTTATATTTTTCATTTTGATGTAATCTTATGCTTATCACAGCTTAAATTTTAGAATACTATAGTTACTTTGATGTGAATTTTGTAATTTCTGTATGTGATACTGATAGCATTTAAGTACTGTAGGAAGAGTTGCTGCACTGATAAGGCTACCGTTTCTTGACGTAAGCTCCTTCTCGACTTCAGCAAAGAGTTCCTTCAATCTATTTGAGGAATTGGAAATGATATTCTTCGTGACCTTCTTTTGTTGCTTGGTGCTCTTTAACCAGACAATACCTAACAAAACCTGAACACTGCAGGTGCTTGGTTTCGACAGTACTTTCACCATATAATACTTCAGCTGGAGCTGCATGTTCATCATTTTAAGTACCAATTCAGTTAGAACAGGGGGACAGAAACAAAAAATCATGTTGATGCCGTCTAAACAGGATTTATATTCATAAATCAGACTATCAGCCATTTTATTTGATTGTAAGATGGTCCGAAAGTCTTAAATAATTCATATTCTAAAGTACAAGGAATAATACCAAAATTGCCAAAAGAAAGTAGAAGTTATACTGAAGGAGCAGCTTACACTGAAGTAGTCACCGAGTAAAACACCTTGGAGGGTCATCACCTCTTCAATGGCCCAGCCATCTCGTTTCACCAAGGTATACTTCTGCTGAGTGGTGGTCGCTTCCCCTCCATACCGGGACAAGGATTTGTCGAATTTGTAGCTGGTCTGCCGCTGCTGTATATTGCACCCTACAAGTTCCCACTCTGTTGAAGAGTATTCCAGACAGCCGGCCTTTTGCATAACTTTGTGTTCCAGGGGACCTCCTGCAAACATTTCCATCAAGGACTCAACCTGCAAACACATCAGCAGCAAAGCTCAAAAAACAGTGCATGTTGTGCAACATTTTTCTGTCGGAGCTCATATGTGCTCTTGTGAAGATAAATGCGGCGCTCACATCGACAGAAAGTACTGTTGGAGTGTGTTGGCCCATATAGAGGCCCATGTATGTTGGATATATATATACCCACCCATCTAGGGTTGGAGGAATCAAGTCGTCCAGTACCCTAACTCTAACAAGTACTGACGAAAATATTTCTGTCATCTTGACATCTGCATGGGTGAACAAGGACCCGCCTTCTTCAGGTTGAAGCTCTTTCGGTTCAGCTTTTTCAATCACCTCCCCCTTCTGTTCTGGAGCAAGTGCTCGAATTTTCCAAATTCCCGTGATAATTCTGTTAAATAATGTGCTTTGTGTCATTTTCCACTCAGAATAGATTGATATATGGTGCTAATAGAATGACAGGAACAGATCAAGTGGCTAAGTACTGGTTTATATAATGACATGAAAAAATCGCGAGATTTGTGTGTGTGTGTGTGTGTGTGTGGACCTTAATATTAATCTTAAACATGTTCACTAAAAGGGTTGTAAAAACAGTAGTATCCACGTTTAAACATTCAACAATAATCCACGAGCATCACCTCGCCATTTGGTAGAAGCATCAACATATAGCTCGATACCTACCTATAAGCATCATTAAACGATACAAAAGATTGGAAGTGGAATTTGAGCCTTCCATGCTGATCGATTCCCTTGGCGCCATGTTTTGCTTCTGATCCTCTATCCTTCCGAAGGATAATCATTAATGATGGGCTACCAATCGACAGTGTAGCAGGGATAACCTGGATGTCATCAACATCCTCCCACAAAAAGAAAAACTTGGTCTTGTGTCCAAATATGTTTGAATAAAATCCAACTATTCTTGGAGAAAAAAAGAGGCGCCCCTGTATATATCAAAAGGGTGAATATTTTCATAATAATATTAACAAAATCAAATGAAGTGTAAATATAGCATTTTTCCAAAATGGTTCAAAAATTTAGAACTCTTAGGCCAAAAAAGCATGATCTAATTCTATAATCCAACCAATAAAATTATTGCAGCAAACACAATCTATAAAACGTTCATTGATAAAACTCTACACATAATTCAATGTGCACGTTTGTTCAATGGATAGATTCTCCATGCCTTCGTGAGGCTGTGGGTCGCTATGTAACTCTTTATTCCGTACTTATTGAAATAACATGCCTCGCATTCTAGAGAAAAAAAATCTACACATACGAAATCACTTGGGAAACTTTGAGGTTCTCTTCTGAAGCAAACGGCAAAAACTCTAGGGGAAAAAAACGACATTCTAGAGAACAAAGAACTCTACGCACTCGAAATCTCTTGGGAGATTTGAGGTTCTCTTCTGAAGCAAACGACAAAAAATAAGAAACAGATTACCTGAAGCGGCATCTTTCGTTTTAGATGGCAGGTGAAATCGTCAATAAGAAACTCTTCTGGAGGAAGGGCAAAGAGCTTTCGGAATGCAGCATTTGTTTGGGCTGACCGCAAATTTATCTGTATAATACGTTCTTGATTATTGTAAAATAATATAATGATAAGGAGATCAAACGAAAAATGCTCAGTTAGTTACCTTCTTGCCAACTTCTTTACCCATCTTTGCCAGATAATTCATGACAACTTCAGTCCCCCTCGAGTTGTTCAGGAATATTCTTAAATGTAGTTTAGGGTTGCTTGCTTGATCACACTTCCCATCAAGAGTAAGCCATATGTCAGTTAAATCTGACAAATTATTTTTCAGAAAATTCACTTCTGTGTGACCGATTGGAGCTTCATTACATGGTCCACTCGAATCATAGATAGCAATGTCCATCCTTGATGGAGGATCATCCATAGCATCAAATTCGAATATCTCTAGAAATGCAAGTATTAAATGATTTAGCAACGTGGTACAGAAATGCCATTCGTGTAGGAGACTGCTATAGCATCAGAATCGGACTACAGCTCTTCACAGTCAAGGACAATGAAATAAAAAGGAAGGTGAAACAACTAACCGTTCCATTTTGGATCAGGCGTCTGAAATTTTATCGAGCTTGTTTTCCTCTTTGAATTGCATGTGACAGCTATGTGGTACAGAAATGCCATTCGGGTAGGAGACTGCTATGGCATCAGAATTGAACTACCACTCTTCACAGTCGAGGACAATGAAATAAAAAGGAAGGGGAAAAAACTGACCATTCCATTTTGGATCAGGCGTATGAAATTTTATCGAGCTTGTTTTCCTCTTTGCATTGCATGTGAAAACAACATAGAGATCAAATAAGTCTGACGAACCAGCAGCTCTTATACCAGTGCCCTCAATAAGCGCAACAGTCAGCAACCAACCGTCACCGTGAGCTTTGACCCCATGATCACTACCTGAAAGGAGTCAATAGATGTTAACCATATTAGAAAAGGAAGCTGCAAGATAAAATCATGTTAGAAAAGCGGCTATTCGGTGAACCCTTTAAGAACAGCACATTCACTCTTATAATATAATAATACCACCTTGAGATATTTACCTCTTTGTTTCCATGCGCTTAAGAAGCGACATATTATTTTGAAAATGTTCTGTCCCTGAAGAATCAAAACTGCACAAACTATAACCTCCCCAATTGAATCAGGAAGATCAAGCCCAAAATATTCAAGCCCATGCATAACACCAGGGTTGGATAAATGAAGGTGTGTTATGACATATAGTGCGATGGCAACAGAGAATATGAATGTAAAGTTCCCAAGGAAGCGGACAATCAACCTCCAGTTTGTTTCCTTTTGTGCATGTAACGAAGCTAAAATCTTTTCTTTGTTTGAATTAGCATCATTATGCTCAGCTACTTTAAGCCTCTGGGACAACACTTCAGAAAATTGTGCATAACCTTCTGTCATGCCTTGTTTTGCACCACTCTCAATCATTCCTTTGATCATTGTGCTCTGAACAAAGTTTACCCGCCAGCTAACTGTAAGATGTGTGGTTTGTTGTTCAGGTGATATCTGGGGACCTGGTGTAATACAATACAGTATCTCTACCTTGAAACAGTTTCCACAGGGAACATCAGGAGTGCTAACAACAGAGAACACAGCAAAGGAATTTCCAGCTGCTTTCAAGTATTTCTGCTCTTCTGTGGCTTTCACAGCTTTAACCAACTTGCTTGCAGCTTTTGTGTAAGTTAATGTTCTTTGCAAACAACTTTCATTAATGTCAAGTTTCCACGGTTCAATCTGAAACCCACTTGTTCCTTGGAGCTCAGCTACTGCTGGCCAGAAATCTGAATTCGGTGAAAACAATAGGGAATTCAACTCGGCAGGTGCAACAACGTAAGATTCGTCAACTAGTACACCACCAGGCAAGTTCCCTGGCATTCCAGATCCTTGATCTTTTGACTCCATGATCTTCAGAAGGTCACCAAGGCTTGATTCAGATGAAGATGATGCGCCCTTGTCAGGGTTATCATGATCTTCTGAGCACATTTTTGCCTCTTGGGGCTGATCAGGTGGCTCAGTGTCTGATGCAACTGAATGTGCAGTGGCATCAACAGGTTTCCCAAAGAAATACCGAGACAAGACTTCTACTACTGATGATGGGTTTGCCATTTCATCATTATCAGCAGCTGCTCCAGGTTCAGTGATTGCTTGTTCAATGCTGCTACGGTCAGGTTGGTCGACATTGTTGTCTACCGATGGTTCGAAACTGCTACGAGATGCTCCGTCCATGCTGGCACAGGCTACAGCTGATAGGTCAATGAAGCTACTTGTTGTTGATAAAGTTGCATACAAAAACACACTCGTGCGCATACACACCCCTTAAAAATAGATTACCTGAAGCGGCATCTTTCGTTTTAGATGGCAGGTGAAATCATCGATAAGAAACTCTTCTGGAGGAAGGGCAAAGAGCTTTCGGAATGCAGCATTTGTTTGGGCTGACCGTAAATTTATCTGTATAATATGTTATTGATTATTGTAGCAGAATATAATGATGAGGAGATCAAACGGAAAATGCTCAGTTAGTTACCTTCTTACCAACTTCTTTACCCATCTTTGCCAGATAATTCATGACAACTTCAGTCCCCCTGGAGTTGTTCAGAAATATTCTCAAATGTAGTTTAGGGTTGCTTGCTTGCTCACACTTCCCATCAAGAGTAAGCCAGATATCAGTTAAATCTGACAAATTGTTTTTCAGAAAATTCACTTCTGTGTGACCAATTGGAGCTTCATTACATGGTCCACTCGAATCATATATAGCAATGTCCATCCTTGATGGAGGATCATCCATAGCATCAAATTCGAATATCTCTAGAAATGCAAGTATTAAATGATTTAGCAACGTGGTACAGAAATGCCATTCGTGTAGGAGACTGCTATAGCATCAGAATCGGACTACAGCTCTTCACAGTCAAGGACAATGAAATAAAAAGGAAGGTGAAACAACTAACCGTTCCATTTTGGATCAGGCGTCTGAAATTTTATCGAGCTTGTTTTCCTCTTTGAATTGCATGTGAAAACGACATAGAGATCAAATAAGTCTGACAAACCAGCAGCTCTTATACCAGTGCCCTCAATAAGCGCAACAGTCAGCAACCAACCATCACCGTGAGCTTTGACCCCATGATCACTACCTAAAAGGTATAAATAGATGTTAACCATAATAGAAAAGGAAGCTGCAGGATAAAAACATGTAAGGAAAGCGGCTATTTGGTGAACGCTTTAAGAACAGCACATTCATTCTTATAAATAATGCCATTTTGAGATATTTACCTCTTTGTTTCCATGCGCTTAAGAAGCGACGTATTATTTTGAAAATATTCTGTCCCTGAAGAATCAAAACTGCACAAACTATAACCTCCCCAATTGAATCAGGAAGATCAAGCCCAAAATATTCAAGCCCATGCATAACACCAGGGTTGGATAAATGAAGGTGTGTTATGACATATAGTGCGATGGCAACAGAGAATATGAATGTAAAGTTCCCAAGGAAGCGGACAATCAACCTCCAGTTTGTTTCCTTTTGTGCATGTAACGAAGCTAAAATCTTTTCTTTGTTTGAATTAGCATCATTGTGCTCAGCTACTTTAAGCCTCTGAGACAACACTTCAGAAAATTGTGCATAACCTTCTGTCATGCCTTGTTTTGCACCACTCTCAATCATTCCTTTGATCATTGTGCTCTGAACAAAGTTTACCCGCCAGCTAACTGTAAGATGTGTGGTTTGTTGTTCAGGTGATATCTGGGGACCTGGTGTAATACAATACAGTATCTCTACCTTGAAACAGTTTCCACAGGGAACATCAGGAGTGCTAACAACAGAGAACACAGCAAAGGAATTTCCAGCTGCTTTCAAGTATTTCTGCTCTTCTGTGGCTTTCACAGCTTTAACCAACTTGCTTGCAGCTTTTGTGTAAGTTAATGTTCTTTGCAAACAACTTTCATTAATGTCAAGTTTCCACGGTTCAATCTGAAACCCACTTGTTCCTTGGAGCTCTGCTACTGCTGGCCAGAAATCTGAATTCGGTGAAAACAATAGGGAATTCAACTCGGCAGGTGCAACAACGTAAGATTCGTCAACTAGTACACCACCAGGCAAGTTCCCTGGCATTCCAGATCCTTGATCTTTTGACTCCATGATCTTCAGAAGGTCACCAAGGCTTGATTCAGATGAAGATGATGCGCCCTTGTCAGGGTTATCATGATCTTCTGAGCACATTTTTGCCTCTTGGGGCTGATCAGGTGGCTCAGTGTCTGATGCAACTGAATGTGCAGTGGCATCAACAGGTTTCCCAAAGAAATACCGAGACAAGACTTCTACTACTGATGATGGGTTTGCCATTTCATCATTGTCAGCAGCTGCTCCATGTTCAGTGATTGCTTGTTCAATGCTGCTACGGTCAGGTTGGTCGACATTGTTGTCTACCGATGGTTCGAAACTGCTACGAGATGCTCCGTCCATGCTGGCACAGGCTACAGCTGATAGGTCAATGAAGCTACTTGTTGTTGATAAAGTTGCATGTTTATGTTCAGTGGACCGGTCTGAGCTGGAAGCTAAGTCATCTGAAGTAGGAGGTGGAATACTCTGCAATTCATCAGAGACTTGGGTTCTTGAAGATAATGATATGCGCAGGCAGACCTCTCCTGCAATTTAAGAAGAACAAACTGATATAAGGATTAATCTATCTCCTAGAATTTAGTTAGTGCAAAAAATCAGTAAACATAACCCTGGTGGTGAACAGTATGATGCAAAATACATTTTACATTTATATATAGAATTGCTAAAACAAAATCGGTGTGAAAAGAAATGAATCCAATTAAGCTTTGCATGATTACTTCTTGTCTTCTACAGTGTAGCATTTACCCGTTCGTGCAGCAAGATCAAAATTGCTTTCAGAAATAAACTCAATAGGAACTATGCAGCATGTCCAAAACCAACAGCATTGAATAAATGATACACTCATTGGTTTGCATTGCAAAGCATAATAAAGAGCGAAAGAAGGTTGAAAAACCGCGCAACTGCGATGATACCGCGGCATTTCTTCTTGGACCTCTTGCTCTTGGGCTGGAGCTGGTACCACACGGTGCCGAGGGAGAGGTCGTCGTTCTCCATGACCTGGGCGAGCGGCACCCGGACCCGGCCCAGCACGTCATTGCTGAAGTACTTGTCCTCGTTGAGCACGGTGACCACGAGCTCCTCGGCGACGTCGCCGACGAGGAAGCTGAACTCCTCGTCCCAGGTGGGCGCCAGGCTGCGCTTGACCACGGCCGTCTTGGCACGCCGCTTCCCGAGCTGGAGCTTCACGAAGGGGTCGCTGGAGCCGTCCACGTGGACGGCCGGGAGCCCGCGCGCCTCCACGACGCGTACCAGCAGCTTCATCGGGCTCGCCCGCCGGGAGCTCTCCGTGCACGGCGCCTCCGCCGCCGCCGGGCTCTTTGCCGACTTTGTCATGCGAGGATTCCGGCAACGACCATCAAAACCAAAATGTCGAAGATTTTTCTTGAGAACACGAAGAAATCCAGACAGGTACAGATGAAGAAACGCGATTTCTTGGAGGCGAGAACGGATCAAGAAACGATCCCTCTTTGGCCAGTCCTGGCTGGTTTGGAAATGGTGGGGAGAGCGGGAGAGGAGGGAGGACGACACGTTTCCCGCGCCTAGAGATACGTGCAGGAGGTGATTGGGGGCTAGCTGCCGTCGGATCTTTGAGAGTTGATGGAGCGCCTGGAGAAGGGGCCCCGTGCAGCGTGGGCTGCTTCAGGTTCAGGTTTCCAAAAATAGAGGGGAAAAGAACCAGGTTCCGAAGAACTGGCGTACGGCAAGGGCAGGTGGACCCCACGTGTCATGAGTAACCCTCGTCGTGCGGGGCCTCACTTCACAATACTGAAGCGCAAGGAACGAACCGAGATCAAACGAAAACCAGCAGAGACAGAAACACTTGCATATGTTACGAATTTGTCGGAAAGTGATAAGTTTCAGATTGAATTTTGGCATCTACAACAGACTGCTTGAAGCCACGTCCATCTCGGAATCTAAAACAATCAAATAAATGATAAGACGTGCACCATGATGGGTACCCCCCAAGCACAAGAAATGGCCTAACATTGTTGTAACTACGATAAGACGGTCCCCCAGTCAGGACAAGATCACCACTTTCACTCCTTGCCAAAGTCCGCACTGTATGTTGCGCTTGACTCGAGCTTCTTGGCGTCATTCAGCTTACGCACCGCCTGAAACAGTTGCATCAAAAAGGGAGAGGAGGCATGGTGAGCACCAAACTCCTTTGGGGGTAAGGGACACAAAAGATACACAACTTAGAGTATGAAAGCCCACCTTCATGAAGTCCTCGTGAATCACATAGTCACGCTCTGCACGAATGGCGGCCATACCTGCTTCAGTGCAGACATTGCGCAGATCGGCACCGTTGAAGCCCTGGAATAGACAATGTCAATTAGCAATGGGTGGTGGAAATCATGTCGAGACATGAAATAGGTTAAGATTAACTCACTTCAGCCAGTTTGACTACAGCTTCATAATCAATTTCACCATGCTTGGCAATACCAGCTGCGTGGATTTTGAGGACCTCCAACCTCCCCTGCTCGTTGGGCAGCGGGATCTCAATCTTCCTATCCAACCGCCCAGGGCGAAGGAGTGCAGGATCCAAAACATCAGGCCGGTTTGTTGCCATGATCATTTTCACCTAAATATGCAAGAGAAATCTTGTCAAACATTATGAAAGGCAATTCAGAATCTACAGGACAAGCAATCAGAGACAGCCTGCGTCATCTCAAACTTGCCAAGGCTCAACAATAAAATCCTAGTTCTACACCTATTGATCAAAATTCTATATCAACTTACCATGAAAAAAATACACAACTAAGGCAAGACAGAGACTATATCATCAAGAATTGATCATGTTATTGTGTTCGTTGCAACTACTGACAGTAGAATAAAGTGGATGTCCTGTTTGGCACAGCTCAAGCTCCAAGAATTCTTAGAGCTGGTCATCTCTGGCTCAATAAATTCTCGAGCTGGAGCTGCTGGAGAGGGTATTCTGTTAAGTCATTATTATAATTTTGGATTGAAGGAAAACGTTTAAACCACTTTATTTTATCCTATAAAATCCAAATTCAGCATGGATCTTTGAGATGGAGCTCTGCCAAACATGCCATTTAAATGACTGCAACATACAAATGCAATATGAACTCCTAAAGAGGCCTGGTTATGGAAGTATGGTTCAAAGTAACATATAAAAAGGAGCCATCTTATAGAATACAGGAAATTGTTTCATGCCAACGTGGTCTGATCAGAAGATACAAAAACACTTTTACATAAAAAAAAAATCAGCAGCCAATTAGCATGACTAAACATAGCATTCTGCAGCAGAAGCATACCTTCCCAAGCTCATCGAAACCATCTAATTGATTTAGAAGCTCCATCAATGTCCTTTGAATCTCACGATCTGCACTAGTTCCCTCGCTAAATCTTCGTCCACCGATGGCATCGATTTCATCCATGAAGATAATGCATGGCTAAGCAAAGAGATTGAATCAAAGACAAAACTTCGAGCAATGACAATCGACTGACTATGACATTGTGCACTTGAAATTTTTCTAAAAGAAACATGATTGCATCCATGGGTGAGTTTTTCATTTTTGAGGTAACAAGGCATGCATGGTAACTGAAATCCATTTTGCGGTTTGCTCCCAGTAGCTTATTTCTTCTATGTTCACCTTTCGAATGGACTCTCTTTAGTCTTTAGCTATCTCACAGTTCATATACAAATATTGTAATTGCAATGGACCAGAAAACAAGGATAGGAAGAAAAATATGCGGTAATATTAGCTTTTTGTTCACTGTGTTTCCAACATTATCCCCAAAAATAAATGAAAGCATCCCAGTGGTTATAGATATAGGCAAACAAAAAGAAAATTTACCTGATGCTCACGTGCATAGTTGAACATCTCACGAATTAAGCGTGCACTTTCACCAATATACTTGTCAATGATAGCACTCGACACAACCTGTGAAAAAGGCACACATCAATTCAAAAAAAAAAAATCAGAGGCTTAATCGATCTGAATAAGTTATTACTGGGAAAAAGATCAGACCTTCAAAAAATTAGCATCTATGTTGCTAGCAATGGCTCTAGCAAGCAGTGTCTTCCCAGTTCCAGGTGGACCATAGAGTAGCACACCCTTAAACAAGTAAAGTAAAATTTAGTGCAACCCAGGACTATCAAGAGCATTGTTACCCATTTAAGCTAGCTGCATGGAATGTTATTCCAAATCATATTTGTTTGTTGAATTTACCTTGGGTGGCTTAATCCCAACACGGAGAAACAATTCTGGATTCATTAGTGGTAACTCAATGGATTCTCTGAGTTCCCTTATTTGATCCGACAATCCACCGACGGCGGAGTAACTAACATTACCCGGATCTTCATGTAGCATGTTGTAAACCACAGGGTCAACCTGAAGAGATTGACATAGTATCAGTAATGTCAAGGTTTTATTAAGTTTGAAAATAAACCTGCCTGACAGCATAAACTGAAGTGAAAAGATTGTCAACCAAAAACATAAAGAAACAATCTGTAGCATCCATATATATACCTCACGTGGCAGATTGCGCATGATGGTAAGTGTTGTCATGTCAAGAACAACTCGTGTGCCAGCTACCAACTTTTCTTTGTCAACTTTATTTCGGCAGCCAACAACGTAGCGTGGTCCACTACTGGCCTTGACAATAACTTCAAGAAAGATAGGTTTCAGTTAATTTGATATAGCTAGGTAAGAAGCACAAATAGGCCTTTGGCATGGGTGAAAATTCATGTCGTAGGCAGAAACACTCGTGTTATTCGCACAAAAAACTATTTGGGTCAAAAAGAAAAAAGGAAGGCACTTTCCCACTTACATCGTTCAGTGTCCAGAGACCGAAGCGCCTCACCAATAATCTGGCCCACACTTTGCAACGATTTGAGATCATCTTCTGTTTTTTCATAGTTCTTCTTTGCATCTTTCAGGTTCTCCCTACCTGCACAGAAATATAAGTCATGAAATGAACATAGCCAAACTAAATGCTATGAGCAAGCAAATGTCATATCTTACACATTCAAGATGCACATGTTATGAGCACAGAAAAACCATGTCACACAACATAAAGAGATGAACCACCAAAACCATAAAAGTGTAAGAACATCATCACATACCACCACAATCAAGGTGTAAGAATAAACTGGAAGGAGGTTGGCAACGTGGCACCAATCTTGCTACACAACAAAGCATGATATGTTTATACAGATTTGAAGCTACCTGAAACTACTGCATGTTTGCATAACCACTGTCCGTGACTAATCCTATGCAATTAGTGCTGCTTTCAGATTATCAGATAATAAAATATGGTCAAACAAGATTATCCATAATACCTCCCCGACACAAAATCTACCATGGACCTAACTAGTGTCTCAATCACTGAAACTACTAATAATATTTGTCAAAATGCATCTCACCACCATGAATCTACTAATATTGTTTGTCAGAATGCACCTCATCACCATGACACAGAAGTATGAAGATTCAACTACGAAAAACATGAAACATATTGGCATGATAACATCCATTTGACTACCCACGGCACAGCATCAGCAAACAGTTACTGAAAGCCTAAAAAGGATCCCAGCATTGCCTATAGCATTATTGGCAGTAAAAGAGTAACATCATCTAACTGAACGAGCAGAACTTCGGAGGAATCACCAAACAGTAGAAACTAGCATCCCCATTCACAAGCAACACGAATTCCTTTATATCGCTTCATCTAAAATATGACACCTCTTTTTCCCACCCTTTAAAAAGTACCAAAGTTCACCTAAACCACACTCAATCCTCCGAACATCACCACTCAGCAAGCAACCCGAGACCAAAATACGAGGTCTAAGTCCCCACCAAAACCCTAAACGAGGGCCAGGAACCCTATCAGAACTCTAAACGAGCCTAACCCGCGAAACTACGCCTCCCCTACCACCCGAATTGCGCCAACCAAAACCCTACCACGCGCCCATGTAAGGACCACGAAACCCAGATCTTCCGGCGCGACGAACGCCTTGGAACCCCGCCTAGAGACTCAAACCAACCCCGAGATCGACCGAGCTGTACCTGTCTTGACCCGCGCCTCGAGCTCCCGGCAATTGAGCAGTTTCTTACGGTAGTCGGCGACTGCAGCACGGCGGCGCGCGGCGGCCGCGTCCTCCCCTCCCTCC
>LAPY01002451.1:51667-70982 GCA_000970635.1 Eragrostis tef
AGTATTATGTTGATGATCCTACGATTTAAGGTGTTCCTGCACTCGAGCCTTTGTGTTTTGGGGCTTCGTTTAGACTTTTCCGCTGTTGTGCTTGTGTAATATAGAACGTTGTAGAACTCTAATAAGGTTGACTTGTATAACAGCTTTGTAAGGATTTATGTTTGAATCTACGTGTAATAGATGTTGCCGGTTTGCTTGAATATCATCTTGTGTTCAACTTTTACTCCGGTGAAGTTGCTTTCATATGGTTCACAAGGTGGGCCTGTCACAACTGGGTCATCCCTCTGGGCAGCTGGGAGCCCGTACCATCGAGCGCCCCAACTTGCCACAAGTCCTCACCATTAATTGGGGTCGGCGATCCTCTCACAACATCGCTGTAAGAGGACCGCGTACCCAGGCCGCCCGGTGATAAACTTTCCCCCGTAGTCTCACCTTTTTTTGTTGGAGTAGCGAAGCTAGTAGCGGAGAGTCCCACATCGGACTCAGCCACCACTTCCTCGTCGCCCATCCCCGCCGAGGCTACCACATGAGCTAGCACCCCTGTATCGGCCACGGTCAGAGATGAGATTAGTACCTCGGTCTCGGCCACAGCTAGGGGCGCCATCCCCTCCTCCGTAACGTCAGCAGCTTGGACTGCTATCCCCACAGCCAAACCGATAGCATGGTCGGCCAGGGGCGGTGCCATCCGAACAGCGGGCGGGGGCTGTAGCTCAGCCCGCCCACCACCAGCACCGTGACCACCTCCCCCATCTCCGTTCAAGTCCGAGCAGACCTCGGATACGGGAGGTGGTGCATGCTCAACTCCTGCAAAAGCAGCCATACCTTCTCCCGAAAAATCAGCCTCCTCTGCAATGATCTTGTTAGCACAGTAAACGAGAAGTTCCTCCACTACAATATCAATGGCCTTATTAATGATTTGGACCTCTTCTTCAGTTGTATTTGTGCCACTAGGACCAGGCGCTGTGGAGTTGAGCTGACCCGGGTTCACCGTGTTGTCGGTGTCATGTGCCAAGTTATCCACCTCTTCCATGACGTGGTCTTCTCCTTTTTTCTCATTGCTTGCTGATCCCCCTCATCATCATCCAAGTCATCCTCTTCATCATCATTGTTATCATCACCCGTAGGCATAATATAATCAACCTTGAAGAAGATTGCATAGAGGGAATCATCCACCACAACAGCCTCATCCGGAATGTTGTCAACATCAAGTAGTGCCACCTGGATGTGCACCACCCCAGCCTTCCTAGTGTACTTCATATCCACACAAGTAGTAGCAAGAATAGTACTGCCTAGATCGAGTCCTAGATTAGGGTTTAGTCTTCTTTATCCCGAGTTACTTGGTATGAAAGATTTTGTGCCTCCTATTCTTCTCCGGTAAAGGTGATGGGATAGGGTGGATTTGATTTCTCCATGGCGGCTCCGATGTTGGTGATGACAATGACGACATTAGCAGCTTCATAGCAACATGGAGAATTAGGTTTCCGGACGGTGGCATCAAGACGGGGACGATGCCGCTGTCATGGAATAAATTTCTCCGACCTTCTCCGTTTCATCGTGATTAGATCCGATCACGATGGATGGTTATTGAGATGTTTGGGATTAGTTTCTCATCTTCTTCGGTGGCAGAAGGAAGAAGAAGAAAAACACAAGAAAGAAGAAGACACCCATTTATTAGTCATCTGTTTTCAGCCTGTTTGCTGAGTGTTTGCCTGTGCAATCATCTATATAAATCTTCATACATGTTTGAGATTGAGTTTTGAAGCTATATGCCGAGTGCCCTTAGTTGTAATTTCTTTGTTTTATAGAGTGATTGTAACATGACAATGTACTTGGCTAATGATTAATACTCCCTCCGGTTTTCTTTATATGACGTCGTAGTTCAATTTAAAACGTGTTTTAATATATGACGCTGCAGTTCAACTATTCTTTCGTTTCCCAATTTTGCCCCACTCCGACGCTCTTCCCCAACTCCGACCACTCGTCGCCGCATCAGCCGGCGGAGACGACTCCCTATCCGATTCGCTCTAGGACCTGTCCCTCTGCATCTTCTCAGCGCAGGGGGCTCTTCCGCCGCCATTCCACCTCCTGCCCGGCGGCGAGCTCCGCCATGGCGACTGACTTCGCGTCAAG
Source organism: Eragrostis tef (assembly GCA_000970635.1). Classification (NCBI taxonomy): domain Eukaryota; kingdom Viridiplantae; phylum Streptophyta; class Magnoliopsida; order Poales; family Poaceae; genus Eragrostis; species Eragrostis tef. The sequence continues at coordinate 53,798 of LAPY01002451.1, forward strand.
TCGGCGGCATAACCTCCTCCGCCAGCTTCAACATGATCATCTGCAGCAGCGGCACCGTCGATGCCGGCGTGCGCGTCGCCGCGGTGAATCTGCCGGTGGCGAGCAAGGCATCGCTACACACCAGTTCATGGAGAAGCGCAAGGGCCAGGTCGGCGCGGGCTCCAATCTTGACGACCTCAGGCTGTTGCTGTGAATCAAAGAGGATGCGAGCCGAAGCCTGATTTGCAAAGAATAGAGTAGGTAGGAAGAAAACAGGGGATTGTTCATGTGTGGTGTTTAAGGAAACAGAGCAATGTCTGAGCAGATTTGCAAACAATAGTCAGAGTATGAAGTCTCTGACTTGTCAGCCATTTACATGGGTGCATCAGTGACATTCAGAGCGATGTATACATGTCTGAATTTCTTTGCTTTTGTATCTGGACATGTTCATGCTAGTGATAGGCATCTGAAAAGGAAAGAAAACCCACAGGTATACACCTCTGCTGGCAACATGCATCATGCATGTGGAATAACTCAATGAAAAGGATAATGCTGTATTCTGTTGCGATTGCACAGAACAAAATTCTGGTAGGAGCTACTGAGACCAAAACAATCTGATGTTTCATTCTGGAGCCAAATAATCATGTACCCTGATCCAAATTCAGTTTAGCCACATTCAGTACATTATTTACTTCTCACAAACTGAAATTCTGGACATGACATTCTATGATGTTGAGTATGACATTTCTCACCAGTTGAGTAAAAATACTCAAATAGTTCATAAATTACACTTAAGAGAAGAACGACTAATAAATTATCAATGATTCATAAATCACACTTGGACTGAATTATTCGTTGAGTTGTGCCAAGGCCTCTTGTACAAGTGAAGCATCGCAAGTTAACTGTAGAGGAAGCTGTCCTTGTCTTTCCAACATTTCCTTTCTAATGTGTGGAACATTATAGGTATTTCCACCCTTGATTTTGATTACCTCTGCCATGCATCCATGGAGTGTCAGGAAGATTTTGTTTCCTTTGGATGGAGAATACTCTTCATAGGCCTGGTTCATCATATCAATATTGTTAGCTGAAACTAGTAGTAAATGACAAAAACCAGTAGTCAATGACAAAAAGTTTCAGATTACCTCGTCAACTGCCGCTACAAGTTCTTCTGTGTTCTTTGCTGATGTTTTGTATTGGATGGATTGGATGGAATTGAAGAAACCAAGATCGAGAATGTTAAGGTGTGGTGAGTTTGCTGGCTGGCATACGAGTCTGATGTCGAAACCATCTTGCTTGGCTGCCTCACAAAATTCTCGATCGTTTGGCTTAATATGAGGTCGAGCATTGTCCTGCTGTATAAATATAGGCTTGTCCATGTCTTCGCGTGGCCACTTAGCTCGAATTGCTGGTAGTACCTTGTTGATCATAAACTCTCGATCAACATCTTTTTTTATGGAATCAATTGGTTTAAGTTCTACTGTTCCAGCTGGTCTATTCTTACTTGACCTTTTGGCTGCTTGATGTATCACAAAGGGAAAACATCGAATTTTTCCGTCAAATATGCAGTTCTTATCAGCATCAAATCTGGGTCGGGCATAAGCACTTAATATCATGAGCTTTGGAATAAACCGCTTGTTCTTGCAGGTTCTAGCTGGCTGTTCTTTGCCTGGGGCGCATAGTATCTATATGTTTTTTGAGTTGTATAGAACCACTTCTCATCAATAAACATGAAGTCAAACAACCCTTTGAACATGGGATTATGAGGAACAGTACTTGGATCAAGCATCGAAACACACCACTTCAGCCTTTCCTTCTTATTAATTTCTGTGAAATATGGCTTTATGCTGTTGGAGACACGAGTTATTTCACCACTTCGCCTCATTCACCAAACTTTGGACTACTGCAACCAAGTTTTTTGGACACGTCATCCATTGTGGAACGATCCAAAATAGATAGACGGCTGAGTTTGGAAACATCCACCTGTTTCTTCTTCCGTCCACACTTTTTTGTTTTTCTGCTAGAGACATCAATTGGCTTTCCTTGATGCATACAGCTTTTTCCATCTTGCCAAATTCGCTGTACTGTCCTGACACGTACTGAGAATGCTAGAGATACCTCTCCAGTCTCATGGCCTCCTTGAAGCTCTCCCTTGTTGGCTCTCGCCACCAAAGCATCAAATATCGCTTTTTGTGTATCGTCAGGGACAACCTTTCTCTTCTTTCTTGCAGGTGCTTGAGGAAGTGGAGCATTTTCATGAGAAGCTTGAATACCCATCATCAAGTCCAAGTTCATTTCTTCGGGTTCCACATCTGAATCTACTGCTGGCAAATTCAAATCAATCTCCTGCAGTGCCCTTCGACCACCACCATTCGTATCAGAGGCTAAAGCAGATGGTGAGATCCTCGGTGACACATGCACCCTCGGGGATATGTGCATGCTCGGTGATCCATGCACTCTAGGAGACATGTGCGGTGATAGTAGCATTCTGCTCAATGAAGATCTTAAAAGATGCATTATAACAGAAGGAGACTTTCGCTTCTTGCTTGTTTGACCCCTTGTCTCTTCAGCAGCTAGCCCACCCTCTCGATTCCTGCACAAAATTCAGAACACAGAAGTCTGAGTCGAAAACGTTTCATAATACATTTAAGTCTGAATGTCTAGAGCTGTCAATTGGCTGAGCATATCTGAACTAACAGTACAACAAATTGAAGAAACTGGACAGACAATTTGACCAACAGTTGGTGGCCAGAGCATGTGAGAATTTAGGCATGTACCTTGAAGATGGTAAAGTTCGTGCGCTACTGATTGACGGAGACCAGACCGGAGTAGCCATGGCTGTGCGCATTATCTGTGGACATGTGGAGGTGCTGTTCTCCAATTCCCCTTCGATCACACGACCGAGGAGATGCCCAAACTGCTGCCGGAGCCGGAGACCTGATGTGCTAGTGTCGGGATCAGAAGCAGTCGCGGAGCTGTCACATATGCTTGGCGTCCCCGTCGCCGTCGCCACCGCGATCTTCGCCGCAGGGGAAGTGACGAGCCCACGCCGCCGCATGTGGCCTGACCGCCGCTCCTCCCGCTCATCCCCATCTCCTCGCACTCCGCTCATGAGCGCTTCTCGGTCGCCGCAGAAGGCTCCACCTGCGTATGCACCTCCTCCTCCGCCGTCGCCGTCATAGAAAAAGAGCAGAATACATTAAACAATATCGCGCGAAGAAGAATACTGAGTTAGAACAATCCGAACTTATGCCGTCGACACGGACTTTTGATTACCACCCTTCGAAAAACATCATCTGAGTCATCATTTCCAGGCAGCTGCTAGCAATCACCGATAAGTCTGGTAACATCTAGAATCATTGTGCTCTCTATTCTTCATGTAACAGGTACGTAATTATACTAGAATCAGGTTAGCACATTACATATGTAGATTAGATTTGTGTGCTAAGTCCTGTACACCACCCAATACATCAATTATGAAATATTCGTTGGGCCAATGGGGCCGTCTTTTATTTCCTGCGTGTTTGGTTTGAGGAGTTGAGGTATTGATAATTGGGTTGTGCAGTTATTTTTTCCAAAAAAAATTATAGAATTCTCTTGTATTGTTATGGATATAATAGATCCTACCTATTTGTATGAACAAATACATGTAGATGTGATTTTAACTATATAGTATTTTATTAAAAATTATTTGCCAATAAGAGAGTAGTGCAGGAGATAGTATACTGATGCGATACAATACATAGGAACAAATAACTAATGGTCTCAAAACTATGTTTTAAGTAAAGGTGAGATGTAAGAACTAATGTTATAAATCTGCCGATCTTCAATTTGCTATAGTTTTTTCTTCGCCCGTTGCAACGCACGGGCACTTTGCTAGTATGCACAAAAAGCTAAGAAGACGACCTATCAAATGGTTTTAGTCCCATGTAAAAATTCGATCCGAGTCAGCAGAAATCGTCGAAACAAGTTGACGTCCAGAAACTGTTCCGGTGCTGCGCCACCGTATTTGGTCTTTAGACCGTGTATCTCGTGTGAGCCCACTGAGGGCGCGTCCAGGGGGTCTTGCACGACCCCAAGTCTTTATTAGCAGCCGCCGCCACCCAAGTTAGGGTTGGGTCTTTGCTTAGATTATTCTGCTTTGACAGTTTTGCCGTACAATCGGTTTGTGAGACCCCAACTTGTGAGCTTAATCATTCATCTTTCCGACACCGGCAGCAGCTAGCAATCACCGATAAGTCTGGTAACATCTAGCATCATTGTGCTCTCTATTCTTCATGTAACAGGTACGTAATTGTACTAGAATCTGGTTAGCACATTACATATGTATATTAGATTTGTGTGCTAAGTCATGTACACCACCCAATACATCAATTATGAAATATTCGTTGGGCCAATGGGGCCGTCTTTTATTTCCTGCGTGTTTGGTTTGAGGAGTTGAGGTATTGATAATTGGGTTGTGCAGTTATTTTTTCCAAAAAAAATTATAGAATTCTCTTGTATTGTTATGGATATAATAGATCCTACCTATTTGTATGAACAAATACATGTAGATGTGATTTTAACTATATAGTATTTTATTAAAAATTATTTGCCAATAAGAGAGTAGTGCAGGAGTTAATATAATGATGCGATACAACACATAGGCACAAATAACTATTGATCTTAAAACTATGTCTTAAGTAAAGGTGAGATGAAGAACTAATGTTATAAATCTACCGATCTTCAATTTGCTACAGTTTTTTCTTTGCCTGTCGCAACGCCCGGGCACTTTGCCAGTTTGAAATGAAAAGTGGAACAATCCAAACAGTGTGGCCTCCAGATTTATGGCACATTGTTTTATCACAGCACAAAATCAAGAATACACAAGGCCGGGCAAAACAGAGCTGCTGCCCTGATACAGAACATTCTTTCAATTAAAATTCAGTCAGAGACGAGAGGATCTCAGTGCTTATTATCAGTTAGGCCACTACTAAAATATTTTATTACTTTGCCAAAGCACAACCTCTCCTGTTGTGTCATTCTGCTACTGTGTTCTACTCGGAATATGCTTCAGAAGACAAAAGTTGGAATGGCATGCTATTAAAACTGCGATTCAGTCCACGATATCAAGTGCAAATGGCATGTTAATTAAATTATGTCAGCAAAAAAGCAGTATGCCGAATGCTACGATCTGCTCTTGAAAACGAAAGCATGAGAAATGGAAGAAGCGTCTTGCCTGCTTCTTCAATAGGAGCAGAAACCTAAATAGATTCACAGAAACTTCGGAAGCAATCCAAGGCGGTGTCAGCAGGGACGACGCGGCGCCTGCTCGTCGTCCCCGTAGTTGGCAGGAGAGCGACTGTGGCGCCGCAGGGAGACGCGGTGGTAGCACGGTGGGACTCGGAGGAGGGCCGCACAACGGACTGGTCACGCCGCCGCCGGGAGACGAGCGAGACGCGGCAGCTGTGCTGCGGCGCACGACCCCGACGATCCGAGGGGCCTTGTATCCTCCGGTTGACAGGAACCTCTGTCATGCCCCTTAGCCGCCGGCGGTGATTGACCGGGGCGTGAAGTCGCGAGGTATCTCACCTAGCAGCTAAGGTCCGTCCTCGGGTGTTACAAGCCCTGGCTATTAGCAGCACATGCCACACACTGCCCTACAGGCCCCACAACCCACACACACGTTACCCAGCTATCGAAGACGTAATAACCAAATAGAAATACACTTCCGTACAGAGGTGACGCCTTTGCTTAATACGTCTTGCTCTGTTCTTCAGAGATTGCACGTTAGTCACCAGTCGTGGCAACCTCATTTTCTTTTTTCTGGCTGTCTTCAATCTCCGGTCATCTTCAACCTCGGGCCTCCCTCCCTCCCCCTCACAGCTAACCGGATTTCGCCTCTCAAACCACCGTCCTTGGCGCTGCCGCCACCTTAAATCCTCGAAAACGGGCTCATAGTTCGACACAGTCCTCTTGGTAGCTTCGCCCGTGGCGGCCTTTTTACAAAAGCTGGGGCTGCCCCTGCACCCAACAACGTCAAGCTTACTAAAAATAGATCTAGCTTACTGATAGATTTTATTGATAAAAAAATAAACACCAAGGGCATAATAGTAAGTTGACCGCTTTGTTAATCCTAGGAATTTATCGAATCTACAAGAAAAAAAAACCTTGAAGGAATAGATCTTACCAAAAACTTCAAATAAAAAAATAATTTTTTATTTATTTTTTGGATCACAAAAATAAAAAATTAATGACGAGTTGCATAGTCGCATCAACACAACTCAACAGGTAAAAATTGTTTCCCATATTGAAGGGTTCCACTTCCATGCACAGATTAATCGATCAGTTGGAGCAAAAAAAAGAAAAAAAAATCATAATAGACAGGGTAGGGAAAAAAAAGGCAATGCCTGTCCGCTAAGATATCGATTAAAACAACCATAGACGACTTAGTTTATTTGTGCTCTGGTTGCTAAACCAAATGACATGCCATCACCTCATATTGCTCCTTCTCAAGATCACATATCATCAACAAACTCCCCCATAATCTTTGATATACCTTGATGCAATTTTTTATACCTGACCATTTCTTTGCAGAAAAAGTCTATATTTTTTCTATTGTATCCACCTGAGCTTGCATCTTTTCCATCCATTTTTGTAGACTACGAACAGTCTGAACTAAATCAGTATTGACAAACTTGTTATCAACAGCAGCACCCATATTTTTTTGTCTCAACTGCAGGATCACTTTTCTTGATAATATCAAAGGTATCTTCCAGCACAGCTTTATTTGTCGCTTCCTTAAGTTTCCGGAAAGCTTCAAACACAGAGATGTTCGAGGAACAGAGGACAATGTGGCCATTCGGATGTCCTGAATATTCGCCCTTCAATGCGTGCTGCTCAAATGCACTAGCTGAGAGCGCCTGTGAAACAGTTACGGACAGAATAAAATATGAGAGTTAAGAAGGCTATGAACAAAAATCTGGAAGACAAAACAATTGCCCTCGCAATTCAGTTTATTCATGCAAAGTTTTGCATTGATTGCACATTTTTTAGAATCTACTGTTCCATTTTCTATCTAACAATTGCATAATTATGACACCTTGTTGCTGGCTCCTACTGTCAATGGCTAACTTGGCACAACCATATATAGAAGCAAGAACGAAGCACATGTACTTTTGTTCACAAATTGCAGCAATCAAAGAGAATCAGCCTTCTAAATATTTAGTAAGTGTCCGATACAAGCAAGGTAACGTAAAGTAGAAAAAAAAATGGAGGTCACTTAGGGGTTAGGTAACACGAGAAAACAGCCTAGCGTTAACAAACAAAAACAGCCTAGAGTTAACAAACTCAGAAATTAACTCTTACAAAGTAGTCTAGATTCTAAAAAACAAAGAGTAGTCTAGTTAATAAAAACTCGCATAAACAAGCACAAACTATAACTAGAGATAGTAAAAAGAAAAGACTGATTGTCATTGTATGTTCTACGTAATATATAAAGTGCTCAAGCATCGACTTCATGGTGAAATCCCACCAAACGGTCCAATCCAGAAGTGCTTCACCCTCAAAACCAGGAGGTTGTTTTGCAAAATGAACGGGAAGCTAAAAGCCAAAAGTAGTAGCTTCACAAGGCTCCTCCGCGGGAACCGTACCTGAAGCCATTTTTGAAAAATGTTTCTGAAAATACTTCTGCTGGACTAGACAACAATACAAGGAGACATTTACCAAAGGTGTCGAACCTGGAGCTAATTTTAGAGGAGCTGGAGGCCTGTCAACAGGCCCTAATTAATATTATATATGAGGTTCAAATACTTTGTTGGAGCTACAAGTTCAAAGCAAGACAAGCTAGCTTGCTGCAATGATTGATACTTTGGGGAGCTGTGCATTACACATGGGGAACAGAATACGTTAAATCGGCAGAGTTCAGTATGCGCGCATGTAGGTTATATATGTTGTGAACACGTATGAAAAATCAGTTTCATTTCAATGGTTGAACTCACTTCATTTTTAATCTCATTTACTTAGTGAACGGTCAATCTTTTTCTTTATCGTACATTCATGCTTATGATTGAAAAGGCGAACAGACATTCAGGACCAAAACAAGGATCGGGTGTCACACGGGGGACACCATAACAACTGTGGTGTATATATTAGAACCATCAAGAACAGGAGTAGCAGATCAAATATTGGCTTTCACGAAAGCATATAAAGTTCTCATGGGACATCAGATTGTCCACCCTGATTTTAAATGGATATGGAAGAGTAATTCCCAACCTAAGCACATAGTTTTTTTTTTCTGGTTACTACTCAAGGACAGGTTAAGCACAAGAGATTACTAAGAAGAAAAAACATGCACCTCCATGACTACAAATGTGAATTATGTATTCTGCAAAAGGAAGAGTCGCTGAGGCACCTTTTTGTCAGATGTAATTTTGCGAAATCTTGTTGGCAATCAATTAGGATCAATATACCACAGAACTTAAGAGTGGTACATGTTGTTAAGTGGCTGAGAAGGAAGCTAGTCGTTCCGTTTTATATGGATATCATCATCACTATGAGCTGGTGCATATGGGTTGCACGAAATGATTGGATATTCAAAAATGTCGACTCGACTGTTGACAACTGCAGGAGGCACTTCTTAAAAAAATTGGACTTAGTTGTGCTAAGAGCCAAACAAAAACATGTTGATCGCCTGAAGGAATGGATCCTCACATGGAGATAGCTAGCTTTTTTATTCAGTTCCTCGTTGTTTTTTATTTGTTTTGACTTATCCTGTATTAAGACTTTGTACTTTTTCTTAATTTAATATTTTATAATCTGTAGGGGCTTGCCCCTTCAGTTCCTTCAAAAAAAATATTGACATTCATGAGAAAGCAACATTGACATTTATGTTCTTCTAAGCTGCCACATTGACATTTATGTTCATTTATGTACTTGAGCACCATTCTCCAACTGTGCGTTGAAGTAACTGACAAATTATTTTTAATGCATTTTAAAGAATGAGAGAGATAAAAACATGCTGGGTTTCATAACTGCCCATGCATTCTCATCCATATTGTGGGTTTTCTTCAGTATAAGAGATGGAACAAAAGTGTAAAATAAAAAATAAAATCAACAAATTACCTTGCCATCCTGATCACAGTCACCACAAGAACAGAAGTATGATGTTCCACGTATCACTCCATTCAACAAGTTCTGTGAAAAAGAAAGCACTCCATTAAGAAAAAAATCATTTTGTTGGACGTCATGTTGCCTGTATGCGTCCCTACAACTTTGTATCACTGAGAGTCCGTAATAGTAAACAAGTGGGGAAATTGCGTTTTTACCATCATTATGAAGGCCAATTGCATTTTTAACCCCGAATCTGCATTTTTTGTGTTTTTACCATCACTTTTTTTAATTGAATCTGCCGTTTACCATATGTTTCACTACCGTGAGATGGACCAAAGTACCCCCGACTCCAATCGTTCTCACCTCCACCCGACTCCAGGCTTCCTCCGTCACGCGAACAGGGCAAACTCAATCCTCAAACCTATCCCTAGCTAGCAAGGCGGCGGTGGCGGCTTGGCGCGCGAAGCGGTGGCGGCGGCTGCCCTACACGGGCCAGGGACGCGGGAGCGTGGCGGGCACGCGTATCGCTGCCCATGACAATGCTGTAATGCCCAACAACAGTGTGCCAGAAGCGACACAGGTCGATGGGCTGTGATCCAGTACAAGACGGCAGCCCAGCCCAGAAGGTTTGACGCACGGTGCTTATAAGCAGGGAGAGGCGTGAGAGAGAGGTCAAGCTGTAACAGAATTGTACTCTATCTTCTTACTTCCTCTCCAATCTTCCTCCTTCCCCGATTCCCATGTATCTCTGCTGAATACTAGTTATCAATCAAAGGTGGAGTAGTACCTAAACTATCTCGTGCTGGTTTCTCTTGTATCGTTGCTTGTGTGTGATTTTCTGCTGTGAATTGATCTGGGCATTATACTGGTATCAGAGATAGGTCGTGGTGTTTCTCTTGGAAATCTCTCAGCGTGAACCGTAAAATTCTGTGGGGAAAGGTTGTGATCGCGCTCTGTGATCATTGTAAATCCGTTACCCAGGTTGGTTCCGCTTGGAGGAGAGGAATATCGACGCTAGCGTATCAGCCCGGGCCTCAAGCATGCTACCTGGTTGAGAAAATGGCAGAGACGGAGCAGACCTTGTCAGAGTCCATCGCCAAGCTCGCCAATCAGCTCGAGTCCATGGATGGGAAGATCAGTACATTCACCACCGATCTGGGGAAGGTGACTGCCAAGGTAGATCTGGCGATGACATCGATTGGGCTGCTCCAGCAGGAGCAAGTTCAGGTCGCCAAGTCTCTAAAGATGGCGAAAGGGTCACTCTCTTCTGCTAATGAAGGTGGGATCGCTGGTGTTTCACCTTGAATTGCTGCATCCTCATCAGGCCAGCCCTCCTCGACCTCGACACCACCGTCTGCTCCACCCCTGCTTTCCGCGCTTCACTGCTTCGGCAGCCGCAGGTAGCAAGGCGGCGGTGGCGGCTTGGCGCGCGAAGCGGTGGCGGCGGCTGCCCTACACGGGCCAGGGACGCGGGAGCGTGGCGGGCACGCGTATCGCTGCCCATGACAATGCTGTAATGCCCAACAACAGTGTGCCAGAAGCGACACAGGTCGATGGGCTGTGATCCAGTACAAGACGGCAGCCCAGCCCAGAAGGTTTGACGCACGGTGCTTATAAGCAGGGAGAGGCGTGAGAGAGAGGTCAAGCTGTAACAGAATTGTACTCTATCTTCTTACTTCCTCTCCAATCTTCCTCCTTCCCCGATTCCCATGTATCTCTGCTGAATACTAGTTATCAATCAAAGGTGGAGTAGTACCTAAACTATCTCGTGCTGGTTTCTCTTGTATCGTTGCTTGTGTGTGATTTTCTGCTGTGAATTGATCTGGGCATTATACTGGTATCAGAGATAGGTCGTGGTGTTTCTCTTGGAAATCTCTCAGCGTGAACCGTAAAATTCTGTGGGGAAAGGTTGTGATCGCGCTCTGTGATCATTGTAAATCCGTTACCCAGGTTGGTTCCGCTTGGAGGAGAGGAATATCGACGCTAGCGTATCAGCCCGGGCCTCAAGCATGCTACCTGGTTGAGAAAATGGCAGAGACGGAGCAGACCTTGTCAGAGTCCATCGCCAAGCTCGCCAATCAGCTCGAGTCCATGGATGGGAAGATCAGTACATTCACCACCGATCTGGGGAAGGTGACTGCCAAGGTAGATCTGGCGATGACATCGATTGGGCTGCTCCAGCAGGAGCAAGTTCAGGTCGCCAAGTCTCTAAAGATGGCGAAAGGGTCACTCTCTTCTGCTAATGAAGGTGGGATCGCTGGTGTTTCACCTTGAATTGCTGCATCCTCATCAGGCCAGCCCTCCTCGACCTCGACACCACCGTCTGCTCCACCCCTGCTTTCCGCGCTTCACTGCTTCGGCAGCCGCAGGTGAATCCTGTCCCACTGACTCGGCCTCATCCTGTTTATGAGGTTGTACATGTTCAAGTGGATCGCTCTGATGGAGGTTCTAGGAGAAACTGGATGCCGAAGATGGATTTTCCTAGGTTTGATGGAAGTGATGCTAAGATTTGGGATGATAAATGTGTTGCATATTTCACCATGTTCCAAATTCCAAATAATTTTCGTGTGTCTGCTGCATCGTTGCACATGATAGGACCTGCTTCTCATTGGTTCCGGTCGTATAAGCACACACCTGGGTTCTTAGATTGGGATCAATTTGTGCATGCTGTGGTAGAAGAATTTGAAGTGGACACGCTCAGGGCTAAAACCATGGAGCTTTTTGACATGAGGCAAACTGGTTCTGTGGAGGGCTATAGAAAATCTTTTGAGCAGTTGGTGTACAATGTTAGGCTGTATGATCCTGCTATCAGTGATATTATCCTGGTCTCTCAGTTTTTGATTGGCCTGAAGCATGAGATTCAAGTTCTGGTTGAACCTCAGTTGCATACCATTGTTCAAAAGGCTGCAGTACTAGCTACTGTTCATGAAAATCTGTTGGAAAAATCAAAGCAATCATCACATAAGAATTTCAACCATAAATGCTAATGCAGGCAAGCATGACAACAAGAGTTCCTTCTCTCCAACAAAACTGTGGAAGGCTAGGCAGTTAAAAGGATATATAAGAGCAAACAATTTATGCTTCAAGTGTGGTGAGAAATATTCACCAGGTCACAAGTGTCCAGTTTTACCTACTGGCATTCCTGTGGCCCAACTGTCAGCGATTATGGCAGAAGTAGGTGATGGAGTTGGGTTCTTGTCAGATGAGATACTGGATGCATTGGAGTTTGATGCCTATGCTCATTCTGATAATGATGATTGTTATGTCTCTTTACATGCTATATCTGACACTCAGGGGAACAAGGCTATACATCCTAGAGCTCTAGTGGGGAACCAAGTGTTGTCTATCTTGGGTGATGCGGGAAGTTCCCATACATTTCTTAATGCTGCTATGGTTGACAGGTTGCATTGTGTGCCTACCTCAACATCTAAAATGAATGTTAAAGTGACCAATGAACAGTTAACTGTATCTGATCATGAGATCAAAAATCTTGAATGGTGGATCTTTTTTTTCAAAACGAGATTACCCACCCCCACCCGAAGGCGGGGGTCCAAGAGTACCAATGTTTACAGCAACGGGGGTCACGAGAAAAAGAAAAGCTAGTGTTTTGACTCCCCTAGTTCAATACCAGATCTCTAGAAATATCAAACTAGGGACACACAAAAGGTTGGATCGACCAAACAAAACAAGTACCATCCAACAGACTATTACAGTTAGCCAGACCCCTACAGCTTGATTCAAAACGCATGACCTTGCTCGATGACGCACATTCAGTTCTCTTCTTCAGCACCTCTCCCACCCTCCTCTTGGCCTGATGTAGCATCCACATCCCGAATTGTCCTCACGATCGTACATATCCCCTGCCTGTTGAGGATGCCAATTGCAGTCTGAAGCATCGTGGTGGCGCCAGCCTTGAGTACTTCTCCCATCTCTGCTGGATATAAACCTGCCCAATATTTCAAAAAGGAACACATGTGGAAAATAATGTCACAAGGATGCTTAATTAGCTTTTTATCAAAGCACGCACGGTTTCGTGCTTTCCATATAGCCCAACATATGGCAGCTAAGCCTTCAGTGTAGAACTTTTCCCCACCAGGTAGGACCATTTTGATCCAATGCCAGAACTGTGCTAGATTATTTGGTCTGGATGTTGTGTTAAAACAGATTGCCATGATTCCCCACACAACTTTTGCCACACAACAGCCAAACAGGAGATGATCTAGGGTTTCATCTTGTGAATAGAAGTAACAAGAGGGATTCCCTTGCCATTTCCTTTTTACCATGTTGTCTTTGGTTAAAATCGCATTATTCTCAACTAGCCACATAAAGATTTTAATTTTTTGTGGTATTTTCGCCTTCCATATATGCTTATGCGAATTGCCATGATCACTTTTAGTAAGATGTTCATATATGGACTTAACAGTGAATTTTCCCTGGAAGTCCATAGCCATCTTGCTTTATCCACTTCTGTCGACAATACCTGCTTATTGAGCCTAGCTGCCATGTGGTACCATTGATCATGTAGGATATTAGGGAGGTTTCTGAAGGATAGAGCCCATTCATTATTAGCACACTCAGCAACAGTAATGTCTTTATTGGTACAGAAATCATGCAAGAGAGGATACTGCTCACATAGTGGTTTATCCCCCAACCATATGTCTGACCAGAACATTGTTCTGTGTTCATTGCCAACTATCATTCTTCTCCTTTTTACATACAAGGTTCTAATTTTCATCAGGTCAGTCCAGATAGGAGAATCTGAAATTCTATGCTTCAGGGAACCTATAGGTTTATCCTGTAGATATTTTGCCCTGATTAGGTTCTGCCATAGCCCCACCTCGGAGTTCTGGCCGAGCGGTTCAGAAACGACGAATCGGTGGCGACTTTCTCTCGATCCCTTGCAACCCCGCCCTTGATGTCTTACGTTGAGGCGGCCAGGCGAGGCATGGACGGCAGCAGGAAGATTGGCTCCGGTGGAGCTGGAGGCGGCGGCGATCGGGCAGCGGCTGGATCTGGTACGCGTGCCAACGGTGCCCATCGTGGCCTGCAAGGCCAAGGTGCAGGCCGCGGGGGCGGGCGCGCTGGTGCCGGTGGAAGGAACGGAGGCGGTAGAGGTTCCTATGACCAGAACTACGACTTCAATGGCGGCTACGGATACGGCGACGGGAATTTCTTCAATGGCTCGGGCTTCAACCCTGGTTTTGGCCCCTTTTTGCCCAATTTCATGCCAGGGTGGGGATGGCCGAACCAGATGGGGTTCGGAGGTCGTGGCCACAATCATGGTCATGGGCGCCATTCCGGTGCTCGACCAACACGTGGAGGGGTTAGCAATCATCGGGCACCTCCTCCACCAAATCGTGTCGAGCAGCAACAGATGGAGCCACCTCCACAACAGCACCAGCAACCCTCAAATCAGGTGTTGCCGCAACAGCCAACGGCACCAAAGCCGGTGCCTGCGTCAGCGGCGGCTACAAGTAAAGTTGCCCCTGCTATGGTCACAACGTCTTTTTCAGCATAGGTATCAGCTCAGGAACAAGTGGGTAAAGTAGTCAAAGATCTAGTTGATGCTGTTGGCTCATCATTAGAAAGACAAGGTGATGATCAGGGTAAAGGAGATGTTGTCTCAAAACAAAGAAGTTGCTATCGGTGTGGTGATCGAGGTCATGTAGCGAATCACTGTACTGCAGAGCTTCTATGTGATCTCTTTGAGAGTACAGAACATGCTTCATTTAGATGCCCTCTGCATGATGAACCAAAGCCAGTAGCTTTATCGGTTGGATTTGCTTCTGATGCGCTAGGTGCGTATTACATTGCACATCCCCCCATTCAACCAACAAAGAGAAACACAAGAACTGCTCTAGTCACTGTGATTGGGGGATCTCTCTCGGAAGGGGAGCTACTTGGCCATCTAAAAATGTTAGTGCGCCAAAATTTTGCATCGGAGGTACAGAAGTACAGGGAAAACATTTATAAAGTGTTATTCCCAAGTAGAACTGATTTACTGAGATCTACATACTGGGTCAGTGCGAAGTTGCAGAATGGCATCTCACTAAACTTTGAGGAATTTAAAGAGGAGGAAGAATACTCTGGGCATTTGTTGCCCACTGTTTGGATGCGAGTTCTTAACCTCCTGACGATTTTGAGGAAATACAAAATTATTTGGGCAGTTGGCACAATGTTTGGTGTCACTCAGAAAGTTGACATGAAGACAACTAGGGACAATACGTTTGGACGGTTCTGTGTGGCAGTCCTAGAACCGGACTTGATCCCTACTAAAATGGATGTGATTATTGGAAATAGATTTTTCCAGTTAAAATTTGAGATTGAACCTTTTCCTCCAAACAGTGGCATCTCTGGGCTTGCTACTGCTCGGGCTTCAACCCTGGTTTTGGCCCCTTTTTGCCCAATTTCATGCCAGGGTGGGGATGGCCGAACCAGATGGGGTTCGGAGGTCGTGGCCACAATCATGGTCATGGGCGCCATTCCGGTGCTCGACCAACACGTGGAGGGGTTAGCAATCATCGGGCACCTCCTCCACCAAATCGTGTCGAGCAGCAACAGATGGAGCCACCTCCACAACAGCACCAGCAACCCTCAAATCAGGTGTTGCCGCAACAGCCAACGGCACCAAAGCCGGTGCCTGCGTCAGCGGCGGCTACAAGTAAAGTTGCCCCTGCTATGGTCACAACGTCTTTTTCAGCATAGGTATCAGCTCAGGAACAAGTGGGTAAAGTAGTCAAAGATCTAGTTGATGCTGTTGGCTCATCATTAGAAAGACAAGGTGATGATCAGGGTAAAGGAGATGTTGTCTCAAAACAAAGAAGTTGCTATCGGTGTGGTGATCGAGGTCATGTAGCGAATCACTGTACTGCAGAGCTTCTATGTGATCTCTTTGAGAGTACAGAACATGCTTCATTTAGATGCCCTCTGCATGATGAACCAAAGCCAGTAGCTTTATCGGTTGGATTTGCTTCTGATGCGCTAGGTGCGTATTACATTGCACATCCCCCCATTCAACCAACAAAGAGAAACACAAGAACTGCTCTAGTCACTGTGATTGGGGGATCTCTCTCGGAAGGGGAGCTACTTGGCCATCTAAAAATGTTAGTGCGCCAAAATTTTGCATCGGAGGTACAGAAGTACAGGGAAAACATTTATAAAGTGTTATTCCCAAGTAGAACTGATTTACTGAGATCTACATACTGGGTCAGTGCGAAGTTGCAGAATGGCATCTCACTAAACTTTGAGGAATTTAAAGAGGAGGAAGAATACTCTGGGCATTTGTTGCCCACTGTTTGGATGCGAGTTCTTAACCTCCTGACGATTTTGAGGAAATACAAAATTATTTGGGCAGTTGGCACAATGTTTGGTGTCACTCAGAAAGTTGACATGAAGACAACTAGGGACAATACGTTTGGACGGTTCTGTGTGGCAGTCCTAGAACCGGACTTGATCCCTACTAAAATGGATGTGATTATTGGAAATAGATTTTTCCAGTTAAAATTTGAGATTGAACCTTTTCCTCCAAACAGTGGCATCTCTGGGCTTGCTACTAAACAGAATAGTAGCAATGATGATGGAGAGGAGGATCCTGGCCGTGAGATGGACTTAGATGATAAAATTAACCTGGTGTTGAGGGACATGTTGCCGATAACTTGGACTCTCCAATGGATAAGGCAAAAGGATTAGCACAACAGGATGGAGATGTTGACATGGTTCATGATTGGGAAAATGATGATCTTCTCGGTGAAGAAGGCGTTAACGAAGAAGACGAGGCGGCTATGAGAAAGTTCGTTAATGTGCGAGCTAATGAACCAATTAATGTAATCAGGGCCGCTTCAGTTTCCCAAATAAAATCCACTTCTTCTACTTTTGTTAGTGCCTATGTGGCGTCCTCATCTACAGGTGCACCTGCAGTGGAAGGAAAGAAACAAGTACAGCAAGAGAAGGAGGTCCAGCGTGCTGTTGTGCCGGCCACTACACCAGGCCGGGGCCACCACGCCCCAGTTCCGTCTGCTCCTCTGCCGCTGGCCGAGAACACAATGGAACTGGGCGGTCTGGAACAGGCGCATGCACAGCGCACCGCACCATCTACTATACGCATGGCGACCACCAAGCC